>JAQQPU010017134.1:7786-19056 GCA_029168905.1 Artemia sp. Kazakhstan ARC1039 | reverse complement strand
GGACCGGGGGTTCCTTCGGGGTTGGGGTGGGATATGAGAAGCCTTTGGGGTTGGGGTAGAGGACCTCACAACACTGTTAAAATACAACTTGTGTATTATAACGACCACACTCAAAACCTCTTCCAAAATCTCTTCAAAAATCACCTTTTAAAATGTCTCTAGCTGTTTCGCCGAAATAGTTCCATAAAATAGCTAAAACGGTTTCGCCAAAATTATCCCTAAACGGAATTTCGGCATGTTCCCTTTGTTTGGCATCTCTGCGCCAATGCATTTCAAATTATTTGGAAACCTTTTCGCGCGCTAAGATCAAAACGTCTGCTCGGAAACGATTCTCTTGTTAGAAACAACAAATTAATTTCCCTTTCGTGAATCAATTCTCTTTAGAACAACAAGTTAATTCCCCTTTCGTGTCAATCAATCAATCATGACATCATCTGTCATGTGTGATCAAAACTTTGTCTCGGAGACAATTCTGGTCGAACTCCAAAGACATTAATTAACTTGACGTCATCTGTCAGACACTCCCTGGAAACAATTTGATTAATGACTGCCAACTCTAGACTGACCAGAAAAGAAAGTTGGCTCGGAAACGACAACAACATTGATCCCATTAACCACGTGTTCTCTCTAATTACTCTGTTCAAAACAACAACAACATTGATCCCATTAACCACGTGGTTCTATGCCCATATAAGGAGCCCTGTCACGAGTAGCACCCCCATCTCTACTAGAATCTTCATTGGGGAGAAAAGTTTCCGAAGGATGAATTTTCCAGGGGAAATTTTACACTAAGGGGATTTGACAGAATTCCTATACGACATAAAGAAAGAAAAACGAGCAAAAATGGGGTTTTTATAGGCCAAATGAAGATACTGAAAAAACGAAGCGAATATTTCGAGAGGACAAACGCCTCTCTTCTTCAGCGCGAAACGAAACGATGTATCAATAAAAGCCAAAAATTTAAAGAATTAAAACCAAATACCTAACAACCATAAAAGCGAGTTATTCGCCAATATCCGCGCATGAATATGCACATTCTTTTTAATTCTCTTACATTCTCTTTGCTAGCTCAATTTGAGTGGAGATGCTTCGGGGAAATAACCTGGGGGCTATGTTCCGCGTGTTTTGATTTCGGGAAGAAATTTCCAGGAAAGGGGTAATTTCCAGAGTGATCGTGAAACCGATTAGAAATTAAAGACATTTTCAAATGAAAATATGCTAATAAGAATCTTTCAGGCTGAATCTTTCGCAAGAAACTTTGGGGGGGGGGATTTCAGCGAGGATAAAACTGTCTGGAGAAAATTTGACGGGGGGGTGAAATTAACATTGGATGAAAATTCCACAAAGGAGTTTCCCGCGAGGGGAAGGGGTATATTTCATGGAGGGTGAGCTTGATTTACTAGCATTATTTGAAAAACGATCAGAAATTAAATTTAAAAAAAACGAATTTTTTTGACTGAAAGTAAGGAGCAACATCAAAACTCAAAACGAACAGAAATTATTCCGTATAATAAGGGTTTTTTCCTATGCAATACCTTGCTATTTACGCTAAAGTTTAGCTAAAAAATTTTAAGAACAGCCACTGTAACACAGGTCCGTTTTATTAGAATAGGAAGCTTTTTTAAATGTGGTAACAACTTTAGCGTAAAGAGCAAGGTATTGAGGAGGATGAAGACCTTCTTGTACGGAATAATGTCAGTTCGTTTTGGGTTTAAACGTTGCTCCTTGCTTTCAGTTATTTTTTTTTATTTCAGCATAAAAAGTCAATTCTTTTCATGCATCTATTGTTATCAAAACTCCGTTTCTTAGACTTTCCGTTACTATCGAGCCGAGTCAATCCCTATTTGCAGCTTGTCACCACGAACTGTTTGGTATTTTACATGCATTCTACAATATAGGAAAAAGTCCCATAATTCCTTCTTTTCTTCATTCTTTTTATTGGTCTTGATTTTTCTTTGGCTGCCCAATTTTACATATGAGGAGAATTTTCTAGGGGGTAAATGTAAATGTCAAGGAGGATTTTCCGCAGAGAAGGGAATTTTCTGCGGGGGGAGATTTTCCAATGGGGAGAATTTTCCAGAGAGAAAATTTTTAGAAATTTTGTTAAGTGTTCTTTTAACAAGTATCACTGTTTTTTTTACTTTACATTTTTTTAATTTTTTCCCTCTCGTTTTCATATCCTTGTTGCATTTTTTTTTTCTCCTGAGCCTTACTATATTTTATTCATATTTTGGAGCGTAAGCTTCTAGAGTCTAAAGGCATGTTGCGTTTGCTTTGTCAATCAGTTTTTCAGATGTTTCAAAAAATTGATTAATTGAAGGCCTCGAAATGGAATTTGTTAGGGTAGCCATCAGCAATCCTGGAAAGAGTGATGAAAGGTGCATCGAGTAGTATGCTCATCTTTAGCTAGCAAATAAATCATAACATCCAAAGATACACATATTTTCTTAAGAGCATTTAATCATAAACACAGGCATTATATTTGGACAGCCAATTGTCAATTTGAAACCTCTGCTAATCGGCTCATGGGGTCTACACGCGTTCATAGCGCTTTCTATTAGAAGTGTTGCTAGCAATCTTCAAACATAAAACTACACATTATTTACAATTTGATACGTGGCTATAAGGACTTTTTTGACACCCTGTATACCGTCGGCTTTTCTAAAAGCCTCATTGTCTCAAAGCCGTAAATAGCATTGCGAAGAAAATTTTCTCAAGCTTGTTCCGGAATATCTTTCTCTTTCTGAGAATATCACATGTTGAGAGAAACAGACTGAGCTTTCACAGTCTTGTTTTATTTCCTTTGAAGATAAAAACTTGTGGAATGAAACATTTAAGTTGTACATAAACTTTTGTACATTTTCTGATGAAAGTGAAAAGATATAGAACAGAGAGACGTATTCGATACCAACAGTGACTCTCTGATGAGCCCTAATTGATAATAAATTGCCCAATTTTATCATTATATGTATTATCTGTATGTTCTCACTGGTATTTTCTACGACTAGCTGTCCAAATTTTGGTTTTCTTCCTCAGATCCTAAAAATTACTTTGACTCTCTAAAAGAGACTGTTTTTTGCTTCAGTTATATTGTTTTCAAACTTGGGGGTGCGTTTGCAAAATAGGACTGGCTTGTCAAGGAAACTGGTTGACTTTTCACCCTGTGCATGGGAGGGAAAGGACCGTAGCTGTTTTGTGGTATAAATAAAAGGAAAGAACCACAGCTATTGTTTATTATTTCTATACTATTATTTTCATCTGCAGTCATAGTGGTAATTTTTATTATTTTTATAATTTAGTTTTATATTATTATATTTCAATTTTTCATTAGATTATTGTATTATACTAGCCATATTATTTCCATTCAGGATTTATATTATTTCAAAATCAGTTTCCATTCAGGGAAAACTGTTAGAAGTTCTTTTATATTATCAAATGAAATGCTTCCTATTGCATCAAATTTTCGTTCATTCTTGGCACATACTAAACACTGTTGATTTCCCAATACTGTTATTTTAATATCACAAATAAAATAACTCAATCAAGGCCAAATCCAGGAGGTTCCGGGTTGGGACCCCCCGCCCCCCCCCCCAAAAAAAAAAACTGTCCGACGTGTAAAAACGTAACAAATATGCATATGAACAAATTTTTTATGTGATTTTTAACAAAACCTTCCGAAAAAATATCCCCCTCCGAAGAAAATCCTGGGTAAGCCCTTCTTCAATGTCAGATTACTTTAAAAATGGAGCTGTCAGTGAGGAAGTCCACAAGAGAGGGAAAAGAGGGTGACTTCAGGTTGAAAGCATCGTTGTGTGAAAACGGAAAACAATGTAGTTTTCGCAATAAACCAGTTTAGTTTTCTCGAAGAAAATATAGTTTGATCTTTGCCTTCCGCCCTCCGTTGGAAAATCTTTGAAGTCAGAATCTTTTTTAATTAAATGACAACAACTTCTCAAATGATAAAAGTGCTCAGTTTTTTTTTTTATTTTCTTAGTAAAAATGAAACTGAGAAAAAAAAAACTCTGTCAAGTAAACTGCAGTACAATCGCAAAAATTAACATTAAGTGTCCTTATAACTATGCTGCATTAATTTTCTCCAGTTTAAATCAAGCTTAGGTAGGATTACCTAGGGTAGGATCATTGGGTAGGATCAGAGATAATTTAACCTTGTTTTAAATCAAAACCTCTTGATAAACTCTAAAAGTGCCTAATTTATTTTTGAGTAAAAAAACAAAACTAAAAAAATTATTTATGCGTGCCAAGCAAATTACGAAAAAAATTTCATGGATTAGCATTATATAGCCTGTAAATAGAACATGAAACTGTCGAACTGAGAAAAAATGATGAAATAAAGGGTAAGTTGAAATGCAAAAGGTTTGATTTGTTTTTTTATTCTTAGCAATGAAAGAGAAGATTTTTTGACGGCTGGACCATGCAGTCAGAAATGCGTGGGAAGGGGCAAATATTTCCCCATTCTCCCAAAGACTTTCGTCTAATTGTCCAAGATTCGTTATATCGTTTGCCTTTTTTTTTAATATGGCTATACTGAAACAACCATGTCTTCCCAAATTTAATTTATGTGTAAGTGCCTGCTCCCAGTGTAAATAAAAGCTCGCTGATGGGAATGTCCAGATGTTTACAGAACTAAACTTGCGTTCTAGTAGTGTGTATATATAAGACACAGAACCTACAAGCCTAGGGGCATGAATATGTTTGCACTTTCAACGGTACATGACTTACCACAGACATGTATCTAGTACTACAGAAGGGACATGACTTTCCAGGCCGGTTTCTGAGGCAACACCCATTTTCTGGACCAATCAGAGAGAACAGATACAGACGGCACTTAATATACAGTGCAGTTTCCACGATGCATGAATTACCATGGACATATATCCAGTACTACAGAAGGGACATGACTTACCAGACAAGTTTCTATGTCAAAACCCATTTTCTGGACCACTATTAATTGATATCAACTGTACAAAACTCATCAAACCACTTTGTGGACTTACAAAGACAGATTCACATACCAGACAGGTTTCAGGGGTTAAAAGCCAAGCTGTGCGTGAAACAGACTCATAGCTAGATTTAACGATTGCATACATTATTATATATATCAAAACGTTGTATTATTTGCGTAATGCTAACTCAATTTGCAAAAAAGATATTCCATTGGCATAACTCTGCTCTGAATGATTTTAATTGGTGGTTGAATAATAGGGATGAAATAGAGCTCGCTAATATTTTAACTGGATTGTATGAAAGTGGTAAAAAGGCTGAAACTGCTTACCAGTTAAGGTAAGCCCGAAGGGGATGGTAACTCTTACGCTATATAATATAAATTTGGAATAACATCATTGTTATCAGTCAATGGAAATGGTTAACAATGACAAGGTGATAATGGGACTTGACTTAGCTTTACTTCTTGGCTGTGTTCTGTATAATACGTAACTATCATTTGAGCGGTGTTGTCAATATAAAATATGCCTTAGCATAGGAGTAAGATAAAAAGTTGAGACTAGTAGAGATGTAGATGCTAAGAAAAGAATTTTAATAAAGAAATTCAGAACAATCCTTAGAAATCCTTAGAAATCAACTAGTGAGATGATTAGGGGTTTGAACCATCAAGGACTGCAACCATCAATGACCCTAACCACCAAGAACCTCAACCCCCAAGGGTCCCCTATCCCCAACCTCCAAGGGAGACCCCTTCCCTCCACGTTTTCGGGCCCCCTCCCTCCATTTTTTATCCTTCTTTTTGAACTTTTTTTAATATGGTATTTTTTCAACTTTTTTTACACGTCTCAGAATGACACAAAAAATACTTAAAACATAAAAAATTCACATTTAAAATTTTCCAAATTCAAAATGAGAATGATATAGTAATGTTAGTTATTTGTTGCTATTATAAAAATAATGATTGTAGTAGCAATTTTTGTATGGACTGAATTTCTTGGACTTAGAATTTATTAGACTTTTTTTACGTATTTTAAAATGACATGAAATATGCTTGCAGCTGTACCAATCTTACTCTCTGCTTGCTCATAGACACGACGCAGCTTTCCCACTGGTACTCTATGGCAGGTTATCGACACTACCTAGTTTATTGCATGTATTAAATCAGTAATTTTTACGCAGTGGAAGGATAAACACATAAGTCATATCTTTAAAAAAGTGAAGATGAAGCATTTTAAGAAAGTGTTTTCACATGATAGTGTTAAAGTAGCATTGAATGCTGACAAGGAGAAGCATTTGAACTATGAAACAAGAACAAGTGGTAGCAATATCGGAAACGTATGTGTGCATTGTCATGACAGTAAGAAATTAAATTCCTTTGGAGTACCAAAAAAATTCAACTCTTATGTTGGTGGATATGCGAGACTGAGATCTCCGGAGAAGATTGCACTCAAAGAGAATGCCAACATAAAAATTATCATCGATGATAGCGGATAACTCCTTGTTACTGTTACTGGTAACACATTACCTACTGATACATCTTATCGTCAGCTTTGGGTATTAGCATTCAACGAAAGGTCAAAAGAAGACAAGCGTACTCTTCTACTAATACCATAAAACATATCTTGTCTACGTGCCGGAACTGTTACCTATGTAAAAATAATGTGGTAATAGACAATGAAATTGCCGGAAAAATAAAAAGGGCATTGGTAGAAAATATCAATAAGGAATATAAAGATGAATCGATAAAAAAAAGTGCCAGCAAACGTTACTACCATCATTGATCAAACAGTCAACAAACCAAATAAAAACAAAGACGAAACGCATATTGAACCTGTCGGTGACACCCCAGTAAAAATTGTGTATGATTAAAATGGAATAATGATTATTCTGCTGATTACAAACTAAGCAAAAACAATAGCTACAGTATCAAGGGAGAACATGATGAACTATTTTATGGAACATATTCAAAATGTCTAAAGTTGTTCATTGATATTAATAATGTATAATAATATATTTTTGTATTAATATTCTATACGACTTTATTTCATTAAAAATATATTATGCATTACGTTGTTATGTGTTCATTATTTTTAGACTATACTAGCATATCAAACGTTTAGAACGTCTATTAAAACATCGGAAATGCAAGAAAAGGAATTTGCATACATCATATGTCGGGTAGATAGGTTAACATAGAGAAAATCTAAGTATCAGAATGAATAAATTCTTTATTAACATCTTTTCCCAGACAGGTCAGGATAAATTGATAAAATCTAAGTATCAGAGCGAATAGATTCTTTATCAACAACCTTTGCCGGATATGTCGGTTAACATTATCAAAACCTACGTGTCAGAGTGATGAAATTCTGTATCAATATCTATTGTCAGATACATGGGATAACATTGACAGAATCTAAGTATCAGAGTGATAACTTTTTTCTATCAACATCTTTGTCAGATACATCGAATAAAATTGACTAAATCTAAGCATCAGATTGAATAAATTCTTCATCAACATCCTTTGTCGGATACGTTGGATAACATTGTTAAAATTCATGTATTAGAGTGAATAAATTCTTTATCAGCTTCCTTTGTCTGATGCATTAGATGACATTCACAAAATCTAAGTATCAGAGTGAATAAATTCTTTATCATCGTTTTCTTTCAGATATGCTTATATCTAATTTATTCACTCTGATACTTCGGTTTCGTGAATGTTATCTGATGTATCCGACAAAAGAAGTTGATAAAGAATTTATTCACTATGATACATAGATTTGGTTAGTGTTATCAGACGTATGTGTCAAAAGACATTGATAAAGAATTTATTCACTCTGATCCTTAGATTTTCTCAATTTTATCATGCGTATCTGACAAATGACGATGAAAATGAAATTATTCGCTCTGATACTTAGATTTTGTCAATGTTATCCGATGTATCCAACAAAAGAAGTTGATAAAGAATTTATTAACTCTGATACTTAGGTTTTGACAATGTAATCCGACATATCTGACAAAAGATGCTCATAAAGAATTTATTAAATCTGATACTTAGATTTTGTCAATTTTATCCGGATAACCGATGTATTTAATGAAATAATGTCATGTAGAATATTAATACAAAAAATATATTACTATACATTATTAATATCAATGAACAACTTTGGACATTTTGAATCTGTTCTATAAAATAGTTCATCATGTTCTCTCTTGATACTGTAGCTATTGTCTTCTCTTAGTTCGTAATCAGTAGAATAATCATTATTCAATTTTGAGTCATACACAATTTTTACTGGTGTGTCAACGACAGGTTCAATATGCGTTTCGTCTTTGGTATTATTTGGTTCATTGACTGTTTGATCAATGATGGTAGTAAACTTTGCAAGCACTTTGTTTTTCATCGATTCATATTTATATTTGTTAGTGATATTTTCAACCAATGCCCTTTTTATTTTTCCGGCAATTTCACTGTCTATTACCACATTATATTTACATAGGTAACAGTTCCGGCACGTAGACAAGATATGGTTTATGATATTAGTAGAAGAGTACGCCTGCCTTCTTTTGACCTTCCGTTGAATGCTAATACCCGAAAGCTGACGCTAGGATGTATCAGTAGGTAATGTGTTACCAGCAACAGTAGCAAGGAGTTGTCCTCTATCATCGGCGATTATTTTTATGCTGGCATTCTCTTTGAGCACAATCATCATCGGCGATCTCAATCTCGCATATCCAACAACATAAGAGTTATATTTTTTGGGGTACTCCAAAGGAATTTAATGCCTTACTGTCATGACAATGCACGCTTACGTTTCCGATAGTGCCACCACTTATACTTGTTTCATAGCTCAAATACTTCTCCTTGTCAGAATTCAATGCTACAATAACACCATCATGTGAAAATACTTTCTTAAAATACTTTATCTTCACTTTTTTAAAAATATGACTTATGTGTTTATCCTTCCACTGCGTAAAGATTACTGATTTAATACATGCAATAAACTAGGTAGTGTCGATAACCTGCAATAGAATGTCATTGGGAAAGCCACGTCGTGTCTATGAGCAAGCATAGAGTACGATTGGTACAGCCGCAAGCATATTTCATGTCATTTTAAGATACGTAAAAAAAAGTTGAATAACTTCTAAGTCCAAAAAATTAAGTCCATAAAAAAGTGTTACTACAATCATTATTTTGTTAATAGTAAAATTCACGACTAACATTTCTATATCATTTTCATTTTGAATTTGGAAAACATTAGTTGTGAATTTTTATGTTTTAAGTATGTTTTATGTCATTCTAAGACATGTAAAAAAATTGAAAAAATACCCTGTTAAAAAAATAAAAAAAAAGTTGAAAAAAACTACAAAAAAAGTATAAAAGAAATGAGGGAAGGGGGCCAAAAATTGGAGGTAGGGAGCCCTCCTTGGAGGTTGGGGATAGGAAACCCTTGATGGTTGAGTTCCTTGGTGGTCTTAGGGTTATTGATGGTTGCGGTCCTTGATGGTTCAAACCCATAATCATCTCACTAGTTGATTTCTAAGGATTCCTAAGGATTGTTCTGAATTTCTTTATTAAAATTCTTTTCTTAGCATCTACATCTTTATTAGTCTCAACTTTTTAGCATATTCCAATGCTAAGGCATATTTGATATTGGCAAAACCACTCAAATGATAGTTACGTATTATACAGAACACAGCCAAGAAGTAAAGCTAATTCAAGTCCCATGATCACCTTGTCATCGTTAACCATTTCCATTGATTGATACCAACGACATTATTTCAAATTTATATTAAATTGCGTAAGAGTTAACATCCCCCTCGGGCTTACTTTAACTGGTAAGCACTTTAAGCCTTTTTACCATTTTCATACAATCCAATTAAAAATATTAGCGAGCTCTATTTCATCCCTATTATTCAATCACCAATTAAGATCATTCAGAGCAGAGTCACATATCTGTCTGGTATATGAATCTGTCTTTATAAGTGCAGAAAGTAGTCTAATGAGTTTTATACAGTCGATAGAAATTAATAGTGGTCCAGAGAATAGGTGTTGACACAGAAACCTGTCTGGTAAGTCATGTCCCTTCTGTAGTACTAGATACATGTCCGTGGTAAGTCATGGACCGTTGAAACTGCAATGTATATTAAGTACCTTCTGTATCCGTTCTCTCTGATTGGTCCAGAAATGGGTGTTGCCTCAGAAACCTGTCTGGTAAGTCATGTCCCTTCTGTAGTAGTAGATACATGTCTGTGGTAAGTCATGTACCGTTGAAACTGCAAACATATTCATGCCCCTGGGCTTGAAGGTTCCGTGTCTTATATATACACACTACTCGTTCTTTTTTTTCTTGTGACAAGGAAGGGCTCCTCAGACTCATCCTTCTCCACAATGTAGTTAATAAAACCAAAGAATCATCAATATCTGGAGGAGAAACAGGGTTCTTGTCTTTAATTTCCACCCTTTTCCCGATTCTGGTTACATCAAAACGGTACAATAATAAGCTTCCTGAATTGTAAAAATAAGGATAAATTGTAGCGTAGAACCTACGATACCTTTCACTGGAATGTATTTCTTGTGATGCTGGACGTAAGTTTCACTCAATCTTTTTCTACTGAATGGTACAAAACGATGCAGCTGAGGGCTGTTAGACGGAGTACTTCTTGGGGTTGGCTCAGCAGAAGAACTATCAGTCCCATGATAAGCATCTTTGTTGTGTCGCTGAAACTTTGACTGAAATAATATAACGTATTGGAAAGGTAATATAGTCAAAGAAGCATCGGGGGGAGTTAAAGATTAAGGTAAACCATACTAGGGTAAAATTGAAGGGGGGAAAATCATAAAGACCATTTTTACCCCTTGGAGCAAAAGAAATATTTTTTTCTTTTGCCCATTGTGGGGAGAATATGATGATGCTTTACTTCATTTTCAGTTAAAAGTGATAAGGGGGGGGGACATATTTCGCCTGGATGATAATTATAATACGAGATAGAAGTTTTGGGGAATAAAAGATTTGAGAATTTGGGAAGTTTGGTTGGTCTTAGCATTGAAATCAGGGAACATTTTCTTTGTTTTCTTTTCTTTTTCTTTTTTTTTGAAAATAGGAGCTTATTTGGCTGTTTATAACCTGTCTTCTTTTTTTGTATTAACTATGCGCCTATTAGAGGTGGTGGAATTGAAATAATGTGCTTTTAAAGGTGATGGATCTCATATAATCTCACATAAATACTGTTGTGTTTACTGGGATGAGATTTTTAGGGCTACTGTCATTATAATAAAAACTGGAGGGTCTGTCCCCCTCTAAAGGTAT
>JAQQPU010017133.1:449-19056 GCA_029168905.1 Artemia sp. Kazakhstan ARC1039 | reverse complement strand
ATATATTAATCCGGAGCGCAAGCTACATGGCATAAGAATACAAAATGCTTTAGGATTGGTCGGCTTAAAATAATCTACCAATCAAAATCAAGGTTACATTTATACAGACCTTAAGTTGGTCTTAAAGTTGATTAATTTAAAAAAAAAAAGTTTTTCGAGGGAAGTAAAGAGCGACGTTGAAACTTAAAACGGACAATAATTATTACTTCACAGCATATTTAATACATATTAATATAACTAGTACGAATAAACCAACCAATTATGTTTCCCTATGCTTTTATGATTATACAAAACTAGCGCTTTACTGAAAACACAAAAGTCAAGTATAAAAAACTGGATTATTGATTTAAGAGTCAAAAATGAGTATGTAGCTTGACAACACTAAACGAATCTATAAAGCTTTTCATAGTCTTACACCAGTTATGACATTAGGAACTATAAGCATACAATTAAAAATATCTTAAAAACATAAGCGTAAAACTAAATATTTTTTAATAACCGCGAAGTAATTGAACAGCATACAGAAATATTGGATTGATTTATCAAGCAGCATTTTGCTCTCATCAGCTATAATACCACTAGTGGGTAATGTACAGTCTTGAATTGTAAGATATATGCTTTAGTATCACTTGAAATGAAGATAAAATAAGACATAATATGAACTCTGGAAATCCGATTATTTCTCTCTATACAAGAGTGAATTTCAAGCTATGATACAATTTCTCAAGCTAGTCTAGAGTCTTAATTCTATCAAGATGGCCTTACTTCAAACTTGTGTACAAATTAATCATGATATGTCCTTTTAAGAATCAAAACGAGAGCCAGTCATTGAACTGACCCATTGTGCAGAAGGGATACCAAATTAAACTTAAAAAAATAAAGAAAACCCTAAAATGGATTGTTGCTTTATCTTAAAAGGGATTGATCCTTAAAGGGATTGATAATATTTTGATTCTATAAAAATTGTTCTTAATTGGTTTGCTTTTACTGTACCAAAACTCCTACATTATTTTGTGTTTTCAGTAAAGCGCTAGTTTTGTATAATCATAAAGGAATAGGGAAACATAATTAGTTGGTTTATTTGTACTAGTTATATTAATATATATTAAATATGCTGTGACGTAATAATTTTTGTCCGTTTTAAGTTTCAAATTCGCTCTTTACTTCCATCGGAAAAGCTTTGTTTTTTTTAATTAATCTTTGTTCGTTTTTGATTAAAATTTAATGGAGAAACAACGCTGCCATGATCTTTTTTATTTATACGAATAATGTATGCTCGTTTTAAGTTTTAGTGTCACTTCTTAGTTTCAGTTGAAAACTTATTTTAATATAATTTCTAATTATCACCGATCTAGGGGAGATAAGAGAGCTCTAAAAATACAGCAAACAATCTTGACAGCTAAGAAAAAATTTTAGTCTATAACATAAAGTTCATTATCCATACTTCACAAAAAAATAAATTTTTTCAGGAACGTTTGTTTTCCGGTGAGCAAAAAGCTGTTTTTACTCGGCCGACTTCGCCTGAAAAAGCCATAATGAAGACAGGGCTTTATAAACCACCTACTGACTAGCAGAAACTAGAAGGCTACTGTAACAAAAGAAAGCCGTTTAAGGGCTCATTTAAAATCTTATATTTATACTTAATCACTTTTTATAAATTTGACTTGATAGCACCTTCCCACAAAGTGCACTTTCGGTTGTTTCCCCAACTTTTTTAAATGAAACAATGAAAAGGCAATATTATATTGCCTTTTCCAATGAAAAGGCAATATTATATTCCAGTATTATACGTTTGTAGGTAGTTGAAGGAAATGATTTTTTTTTGTCAAATTGATCTCAAATTATAGAATTCGAAAACAAAATAAGAGACAAATTAGGTCTTGGGAGGAGGTTTAGTTGCCCTCCAATCTTTACGGTCTCTTAAAAAGGACTAGAACAAAAAAAACAACAAATAGAAACGCATCCGTGATCAGTCTTCTGGCAAAAACATAAATTCCACGTTTGTGCAGATAGGAGATCATAACCCCCACAATAACATTTTCTGATACGCTGAATCTGAAGGTCTAATTTACATTAAGATTGTTTTTCCTTTTTGGGGGGTGTTTCTCCCTTTTTCGAAAATCAGGCTCCCTGTTTTCAAATCCATTAATTCATCAAAATTCCTTTTTCTTCTGAGGCTTGGAGCCTTTGGTGGGTAGATATTAAACGCAATGAAATTTATATATTTGCAATCTGCATAAAAACCCTATTCTTAGCAATTGTTATCAAAATTCCATTTTTGAGTTTCGGTTACAATTGAGCTGAGTCGCTCCTTAATTTGAGTTTAACACTATGAACTGTTTGATAAAACTTATTGGGCTAATGTCCTATTTTTTAATTAATCCTGTAGCAAACCAGAGTTTTTGAAGCAAGATTCATTCCATTTAAGTGTAGTATTCCTGAGTCCAGTTGAAATGTGCACCATTTTAGAGAATTCGCTTTTTTGGGGAAGCTTTTGGTTCCTTTACGTGTACGTAAAGGACTGAAATACCCTTAAAGGCGTCTTCTTTTCTTCGATATATTTGCTTACTTGGTTATTCAGCGTAAGCAGCAAATTTATGGCAAATCCAGGGAAGAATCTTTTTTTTAAACGCTTTTTGGGTCTCATTACAAAAATGACGTTCATCGCAAAAACATAAGGTGTTCCCACAAAAGGATTTTCGTTCTTAATTAGAGAAAAATTGAATTCAGAAAGCAATATATTTTCACCGTTAGTACTGTTAAGGTTAGGGTAGCATTTTAAGAAATTTTCTACCTACTCACAAAAAATATATTTAAAAAAACCGAACCGATTGTAAAAGTTAAAAGATAATTTTTGTACATAACTTTCTGCATGTTCAATTTGCAGACAAGAAAGCTCAACTTATTTCAAAGTAAAAATATATTTCCTTATTTTTATAATTATCTTTTTATGCTCAAAATTCAATTAGCATTCCCCTTTTTCTGCTATAATTCAAATATTTGAATTGAACTTATACTGAACATATTACTTTCAATGGTCCTATATTCAAATTTAAAATGATATTCAAGAAACTTCAAACTACTGTTGAAGTACGAACCGTGTTGATTGATATACCCTATTTACGGTGAAAATTCCACTTTTCTACTGAAAAGTACATAAATCTTAATAATTTCAATAATTTGTTGGAATTCAATAAGCAAGTGACAATTCTAACAGAAAAATTGGATCTTTTTGTGACTTGTTTGAATTAAATAAGCAAGCCACAATTCCAACAGAAAAATTGGATTTTTTTTACTTGTTTGAATTTGAGCAAAACATTTTGTTTGAAATCAAATTTTTTTTTACAGTGCAGCTTTTCCACTTGAGACACGACACCCAAAGTGCCGTTTTTAATGCCATTTGAACTTGATGATGGTGGAATTTATATGAAAGACGTAGATATGTGCGATATCTTTTATATGAGCTATAAAAGATCTACCAGCGATGTTCTGGTAGCCTGCTAGTGTCACCCTTTGAGAAATAGCACAAAAAGTGCCATTTTAGTGCCATATGGCACGTGCAGATGGCAGAATTTATAAAAAGAACGTAGATATGAGAAATAACTTTTGAATGAGCCATTAAGAATATCTTTATGATGTTCTGGTAGCCCGCTAGACCTGTTTAAAAAAAAAAAAAAAAAAAAAAAAAAAAAAAAAACAAAAAAAAAAAAAAAAAAAACAATGCAAAAAAGTTATTTTCCTTGTTGTTCAGGAAGGGGGACTGTAACTTCCCTGTACAAGGTTTTGACCACGTTGATTCCAATGGTACAGTTTTCTTTTCGATATGACGCCATTTTCGAGGGATGTGAGGCTTTTTTTCGAAATTAACATAAATTTCTTTTCGCAATAAACTTTTACTTTTAAGACGAACCGAAATAATAGATAACGTTCCTGAGTCAGTGTCAGATGGGATTTTTTTTCACTAGGCAGTTTTTTTTTAAAACTCGTTTTTTAACTTTTGGTTACTATGAGCTGTGGTTCGCTCTTTACTAGGTTGCAGTTGCCGCTGCAACCATGATACCTTGCTGGGACATGCTTTAAAAAAATAAACCTAGAAAATAATTGAAAAAACAACAGCGGATACCGATATTCCCGATATGATACATGCGATACCAATACGCACGATACCGGTACGCGCGATATCGATACGCCCGATACCACATACAGCCCTTCCCCAGGGACTATGGAGGGCCATATCATCATCAAAACCATATATATTGGACCTTTGAACTATGTTAAACAAAATGACCATCTCAAAATTTTTATAGGACTAGTGGGGGGAGCGGCCCTGTAGGGAGGGGGGCTATTTGCCCTCCAATCTTTTAGGTCACTTAAAAAGGGCACTTACAAATTTAATTCCCTTTCGAATGAGCTATTACACACCTCTCTATGATGCTCTGGTCACCCCCTAGTCCTTCTAGAAAAAAAATAAAAAAAAAGAGAGACAGATCAGTGCTACCCATGCAAAACAGTCATTTTCCTTGGTGTTCAAGGCGCTTTTCTACTTTTGATTACTATGGGCTGTGGTTCGCTCTTTACTAGGTTGCAGCTGCCGCTGCAACCATGATATTTTTCTTGCTTTCATCTGAAAGAGGTTTTGTTTGTTTAACGCCTCAAAAACCCAACTTTAAGTGACTATATGAAGATGCTGAGATATATTTGAGGTGGATCCAACTTGGAATCGTATGTTAATCCTGCAATATGGGGAACCGGCTCCCTTTCTTTTTCATTGTTTCGTAAAGAACAATTTATTACCTTTTTTCTATCTGGCCTTTCTTCACTGGCTTGAATGCAAGACGGTTTAATCTGCTTACAAACAATAATAATTGAATTCTACAATAACCCTGAAAGCAGCTTGGCAACCCATAATGTTTGGGCGAGCACCTTTAGTGGAACAGAGATTAGAATTGCACTTTTGAATGGTTAACTGTTTTTCTCTTGCGTAATTGACATACTAATTGCTGGGAATAATGTGACTACCACTTTATTACCATGATTTGGTCTAAGAAAACCTATCGTAATTTGAATGAAAACTTAAATTGCTTTTAATTAGAAAACTTCGTAATTTTTGATTAATCAGGTATATGCCTGCTTTATACTAATACCACATGATAACATGGGGAAAGCGGGAAGGGAACTTCCTCAAATACTTTAATAATCCTCATAAAGATTTTAGGATAAGTGGTTAAAATATTGGGAGCATGTGACACTTTACCTACAACGTGGGTTTTATAAACTACGTAGAATCCGGTGTGCATGCAACTGAACCACCGTGTAACTGAACCACAAGCAACTGAACCCCTGTAACTGAACCATCGTGTAACTGAACCCCCGTGTAACTGAACCACCGTGCAACTGAACCCCTTTATAACCGATCACCTGTGCAACTGAACCCTCGTGTAACTGATCCGCCAGGAAACTCAGCCCCGTTTAACTAAACCTTCGTGCAACTAAACCTCCATGCAACTCATCCCATTTAAATGAACCTCCGTGTAACTGAACTCCCGTGAAACTGAACCACCGTGCAACTGAACCACCTTGCAACTGAACCCCCGTGCAACTGAGCCACCGTGCAACTGAATGACCGTGCAACTGAACTACCGTGCAACTGAACCACCATGCAATTGAACCACCTTGTAACTGAACCCTCGCGTAACTGAACCATCGTGCAACTAAACCACTGAACTCAGTGTTTAAGTATTCTAAAAATATGAGGCAATATCATGATACAAGTTAGAATTTTTACATGTTCAACCTTGTTGGAATTGTCTGTTTCTAAAAGTCATGATATAACACCTGTCAAGATCATTCATAAAAAAACTTTGTTTTATTTTTTCCAAAAAAAAAGAAAGAAAAAAAGATCCGATGTCACAGACCATTAAAGCTGATTTATTTCTCTTTTTTCAGATGAATCAGACCTTTCTGGACGTTAAGCAATAAACATATGTGTTTAAAATAATTGACCTTTGTGAATTTAGATAACGAATTTTGATCAAATGTCTTTGAGAAGATTGCAGCTAAAAAGGATATGGGAGGGGCACTGGTTGCACGATAGTCTTTTTTCCAACATTCCTTCAACATGCCCAGAAAGTTTAAACTTCATCCCCTCAGGTTTATACCCTCAGCTGTTTTCGACACATTGCAGATACGTCGTCTTGTAAAACTGGATGCACAAAGTACCTCTTGATTTAGTTGCCGACGTGACGGCTGATACCACCAGCAATTGTAGATACTGCTGGTATTTCCTTTTCACAACCAATAAAGGAAAATATGTCTTTAGATTATGTTTGGCATTCTTTTTGACATTTCCCTAAGGATTGACCTTAATGCTCAATGCTTTTTTTATTTATATGATCAAACATGCCCTCTTTTCTTGATTAAAAAACACACCTTGTTATGTTAACAATAGGCAACTTGCATAACTTACAGCTCTTGCACCGGGGGGCTAGGGGTTGTGAACCCTGGAGGCATAGTTACTTAACCTTTGTTCTGTTTTAAATAAAGTTGACATCTCAAAGTTATCGATCGGATGTATTTGGGGAAAAAAGAGGGTGGGGGACGAAGCCTTTCGATCACTTTTAACTCTTAAAAACTGCACTGGAACTTGTGATTCCCAATCGAATGAGCGCCTCCCCCCCAAGTTCATACAAAAATCTTTATCATAAAAGCCTTATGTGTTAACAGTGAGTAACTAGCTTAACTTACAACATGTTGGTAGGAAAGGGGCGGGCAGGGCAGGGCAGCTGCCCCCCTCCCCTACAACTTCAAATTTAAACTTTTCGTATGTTGGAATTTTTTGTTGGAGGCTACCTGGTAGATGGTTAAAAAAGCTGGAAACAAAGAGAAATTTCCAAATATCGTTTGCGATATCAACATTTACGTTTCAATCTTCAATATTGATTTTCGGTACGATATATAGATAGGAGACTGGCCCACGATCGGCTGATTTTGGCTTGTTTAATTCTCTATGAGTTGATTCAAGGGATAAGAAGTTGCTGAGCATGCCAAAGCAAAAGTAACTCATTCAATACCATCCTTGAAAAAGACAATTAGAAATACTCCGCCATTTTTCCACCTGGACTCTATCCAAGTGGTCAAGAGTGCCAAACCTGGGCCACCCCGGCACTGGTTCGGCCGTCTCTGGCTTATGTTTGGCCACCGGACAAAAGAAAAAGAAAAGCGACCAGGGGAACATTTAAGCTTGTTTTTCGGCTATAAAATTAAGAAAGAATATGGTCAGCATAAAAAATTACAAAATGAATTTCATTAAGGTTTAAAAAAAAAACTAAAGAGTATTAATTTCTAATTATACATTGACTTCTCAACGCCAAAAGTAAGCCGCTCTGCTAATCTTGGTGTTCTACCTGTCAGTGGTGGCAGTTTTATTTCAACTTCTGTCTTTAAGACAATATCCATCTCGTCAGTTAGCGCAAAGTCTCTTGTCCCAGTCTCCTTCCAAAAGTGGACCTTAAGTTCTTCAGTTGCTACTTTTTCAAATGTCTTGTTTCAAATGTTTTGTGGTCTGAACATGTGTTTATATAGGCCTCGCTCCAAGTGGTTAAAGAAAGCTCCTACACTGTGATGGTTGAAAGCAGTTGTCCGTCACAGGTTTGTACTTTCTGGCATTTTTACTGATAGAGTTTTAAGGCAATCCATAAAACCACGGTACCAATCTTTACCTGTAATTCCTCCACTGTCTCCACTGCCTTTGCAGTTCCGTTATCCGGTAATTTTATACTCTTAATAATGGCATAAGTGTATGCAACTTTACACGGTTCTGTGGGAATACAGTCGAAAGCTCATCAGCTATCGTTTTCAAGTAAGTTTTTAGTCCTTTTTCTTGTTCCTCTGTAAATATTTATCATGTGTTGTAACAGGGTGAAAAGAAACTTAGGTTCAGACTTTTTAGAGGGATATTCAGCTTCTCAACTTTTTTTTATGTAGTCTTGCAGCGTTCCTCTAGGGACAGCCATGGCACTTCTAGAGAATCCAACTGACTTCTTGTAGAATAAGACAGAAAAAATTGCTGTTTTGTTTTCTTCTGGATCACAGCCACCTATCATTCTTTTCTCTTCTGTTTTACTTTAAGCATTTTATCTTGAATAATATTTAACAGGAAAAAATGGAACTTCAGTTCGCCTACTGTTCTGACAGGATTAAACAACGCCAGAATTAACACAGTTTTGGGTTTTAAGCTTGCCTTCAACCTTTAAATATGCTGTTTACACAGCCTTTACAAGCATAGCCCACTTTTGGACACCTTGGTACGGCATGCGGAATTTACCCCAGGTATTGTGGCCGAACATGGGAGTTCGCTATCCCGCAGGATGAAAAAATACTAACAGCAAACTGGTGAAGATGGCACGTCTCGGAAGCTTCCAAAAACGGGCAAATAATAAGAGAATACAATGTGAGTTTACAATGCGAGTTTTCAAGTATTCGTAATTAGGCGTAGGCTTTCAGACAAAATTGAACAAAATTCCAGAGTTGATCACCTTAAAACCTGATCCAATCTGATATTTTTGGTAAAAGTATTAAATTAAGGTCAGACATTTTAAAAACATACACTGCCAGCTGTCAGAGCTTTTATAATCTACCAGAAGCCCTATAGGTTTTTATATTGAAACTTTTTGCTTTGGCTAAATGTGGGCCGGTCTCCCATATACCAATTTTAATATTTAATTTTGCCCAACTGTAAACTTTTGAATTGAATTCTTAGAAGAAGCTGTTATCTAACCATAATGTGATTTGTGTCAAATCACTTTTGTGGTGTTTATGTTTTCTGGAAATTGGAAGTAGGATGGTGGGTATCTTATGTTATACTGTTGCAGGAAAAGTAGAACATGGAAAATGTTACAGGCCAAGTTTTAGCGAAATATAGAATGACTAACGTCTAAAGACCTATATTCAAAGGACCTCGGGAAGTATTAGTAAGACCCCTCCCCCCTCCATCACAGAAGCGGCTGCCACCCTCTACACAAGATGCTGTCTACGCCCATGACTTACAGCCTTTACTCCAGAAGCTGCTGGTGGGGTTGAAAGCCCCAGAAGCATGGTTATTTGACCTTTAGACTATTTTGAAAAACCATTTTTTTTATTTTGACTGGATGCATTTGGGGGAGGGGGGATGGAAATGGCGGTTAAAAGGGAGAGACTAATTATCCTCTGATTACCTTTTAGTCTTCAAGATTGAATTTGAAATTTCAATTTCCAATCGAATGAGCCTTTGGATTGGAAATTGAAAGTTTTAGTGCCCTTTTTAAAACTCAAAAGTAATTGAAGGGCAACTAGCGCCTCCCCCTGGGAAAAATACCTCTTGTGGAAAATACCTCCAGAAACTAACACTACGTGGAAAACACCCCTCTGGAAAATACATCCCTGTGAAAAACCAGTCCCCGAAAAATACCCCTTGTGACAGTGGCGGATCCAGGGGGTCGAGTGTGCGCCCCCCTAGCGTAGTCTAAAGTAGTGTAATTTACTTAATTAACTCAAGTTTGCGCTAATTAAACTTGCTCCTAACGCAAGTTTATCGGATCAACCTATTTGGGGGGGGCCCGGTAATTTTTTTATGGGTTCGCCTTTTTTACCCCCCCCCCCCTACAAAAATCCTGGATCCGCCCCTGCCTTGCGGTTGGTATCCAATCACTTTCTACTTAAAACAAGAGACTATGACTGTCTGGGGATTATAACTAATTTCTACCTCCATCCTCCTCTCATCTCTCTCCTAGAGCTAATTCTGTATTTATCCGAAGGCTCAATGAGAGGAGATGTTTTGGCATTAAACTACACCCTTTGAGGTATCTCCTTCTCTCCCTAGCTACATAACAATCAGAACCCCATTGCAGAAATACATTTTTAGTTTTGTAATCTGTCCATTGCTTACAGATAGTGTTTGTTTGTTAGGAAACATACGGACATTTTTCGCGTGGGAGTTTTCTGAAGGGGGGAAGAGTTTATGGAGGATTTTCAATGAGAAGAATATTTTTGCACGGAGGGGAGGGGGCAAGATTTACAAATAAATTCCACTTTTCCACTTTCCTGAGCACTTATCAGCAAAATTAAAGAATAACAGAACCCAGATAAAATATTCCAATTTGGAAAACCATATTTTCCGCGAGTGAGTATTTTCCAGGCGAGGGTCTTTCCATGGGAGAGGGGATAGGGGAGTGTTTTTCCATGGGAGAGGGGGTAGGGTAAACGCATGGACCCGTAGAAAGTGACGGGGCGAAGGGAACCCTCATTAACAGAAATTAAAAACGAGAAATAAATCTGGCCTTAAGAGTTGGTGACGTCCAATTTTCTTTGTTTTTATGACAACAAAACAGAGCTTTTTTATTAATCATCTTGACAGTGATTTATATTACGACTTTAAAAAGCAAACAACTCCAACAAGGTTGAACATGTAAAGATTCTAACTTGTGTTTTACCCGAGGTAAGTATGGTGGCTGAGTTGCACGAGAGTTCAGTTATACGAGGGTTCAGTTGCATGGTAGTTCAGTTGCAGGGTGGTTCAGTTGCAAGGTGGTTCAGTTGCACGGTGGTTGAGTTGCACGAAGGCTCAGCTAAATGTGGTTCAGTTGCACGAGGGTTCTGTTACACGAGGACTCAGTTACGAGGGGGTTCAGTTGCACGGTGGTTCAGTTGCATTGTGGTTCAGCTGCACGGTGGTTCAGTTGTACGGTGGTTCAGTTACAGTGGTTCAATTGCCTGGGGTTCAGTTACGCGATGGTTCAGTTGCAATAGAACCAATATGATATTCAGTATCAGCTTCTTTTTCTACAAAAAGAAAAATCGGTTTTCCCTCTCCATTTTGAGCAGAAGCTTTAGGTCTAACCTTACTCTTTCTTTTAGTTATGTGTGTAATTTGACGAAACAAGGGGATAAAGGCACCTTTAGAAACATCCTATCCCCTTAGGAATATTCGAGGGGTAACCCACTTTCCATCACCTGGTGTTTGTCTTGGAGGGCCAAGTATTTCACACAGTTCTGGCACGCAAAGCAGAGTCCATACAATGCTTGGCACAGTTCTGCCACGCCTGGCACACTTTTGCCATGCTTGCCACGTGCTACTCGGTACTCGTGATTTCTAAAAGTCGGTAGCTCCCCGGGGATGTCTCGGGAAAATCAATCAAAATACGCCAAACTCAGAATAATTGGGGCCAGTGGCTGCTGTATAAAGTAGTAAAAAGACATATACCTCAATCCCAGTGTTTAGACTCTGTGTAACCTCCCTCTCCCCACCAAAGGTCTATTCGCAGGTTAAAGTCTAAATTGCTTTCTGTGGAAAGCCTTCTACGTCACCTTTGGGACCAAAATTATCCTTTCCAGATTGAACAATATTTATGATGAGACATGATGATGATCAAATGCGTAAACGAAAGCCGACAAATTTTATGCTATTATAACCAGTTTCTATTGGAAAGAGAAAGTCAAATGTCAAATCCTTGACTACGATGGGTATTTTTTTATAGCAGCTCATTCAATGAAGTGTTTGCACTAGATATAAATCTGACGAATTAGGCATAGATTATACCTTTGGGTTGTAGGCGGAGCTTGTATGCTGTGCTCCCACCTCTCTGATAAAACAATATAATCCGAGCACTATATAAAGTGAAAATGTACAGTGAAATTTTTCAGTTGTAAACTAGCTAAATTAGAAGAGTATTCTTCAAACATCAAGTCAGAATGGTTGGAGATGTCCTTGTTATCGGAAATTTAGTTGTTGGATTCTCTGTTTTATTTCTCGTATTCGCTTTGAACTGGCTTTTCACAACACACAAAAGATGGAGACAACTGCCCCCTGGACCGAATGGAGTGCCTATCCTTGGATACCTACCATTTATCAAAGGAGATTTTCATGAGAATTTAACTGATTTATCTCAGCAGTATGGCAAAATATTTAGTGTTCGACTTGGACAAGAACTTTTTGTAGTTTTAAGTGACCACAAGTTGATTCGCGAAGCCTTTAGAAAAGAGGAATTTTGTGCAAGACCAGAAAATACATTTTCCAAGATATTAGATGGACTTGGTAAGTTACTTATTACTTATATCCTTTTATACGTATACAGAACCGGACACTCTTTCATGACAACCTAGCTCGTGAGACCACGGCTCTTGCTCAAAATATTTTTTTTTTTTAACATAGCCTTTTACTATGCTCATATTGCCCATATTTAAAAAAGGGAGAGTGGTTAAAACACAAGCTTGTGGTTCTTAACCATTTTGGCAAGCTATAGAGCTAGGTGAATCTAAACTTCAAGGAGTTGATATAAAGCCCATGGTAAGGCCTGGAACGCTGTTTTCAAGCTTCCTTTACCAATACCTCCCAACTTGTAGGGCTTTAAAGATTCTGAAGGTGGTTCCCAAGCATCTGAGCTGGAGATTAAAAGCCTGAATCATATATAAGCTGGAGATTATTATTCAGGGTGCAAGTTTATTTGTGAAGGTCATGTCTGTTTAGCTCATAATTTTTCAATTTTTTCCATATTAATCGCTTTCAAGCAGGGGTGGATCCAGGATTTTTTAGGGGGGGGGGGGCAAAATAGGTTGATCCGATAAACTTGCGTTAGGAGCAAGTTTAATTAACGCGAACTTGAGTTAAATAAGTAAATTAAACTACTTCAGACTATGCTAGGGGGGCTTGGTCCCCTCGCCCCCCCCCCCTCTGGATCCGCCACTGCTTTCAAGGAGGGAGAGAATTAAGGTAAATACTGGAAAACGCCTACCCGACGAGGCATATCCAATTTTGATTCATTCCTGAAAGTTAGATTTGCCTGGCTTAATATCTTCCCAAAATAGTGATAAGTTCATAACCCAGTTTTATCAGAATTCAAACCAATGTTTCGTGATTCCACTAACGTCAGCTTCTTAATTAAGAAAAGGAAAAGAGTAATTTTGCCTGCTTACTAGGCCAAAACTGGCAGATGAAGTCGAATATAACATTTTTAATAGCCATTTAAATACGTCTGCTACTACCATTAAGTAGAAGCAAATAAAAACAGATTGAGCCATAATGTTAATAAGGAAGTGAAGTCTTGTTCAAGGACTCATAAAAGGCATTAACCAGGGGGGGGGGGAGGGGGTTTGAACCCACCCCCCTGAAATATTTGTCTGACTTGTATAAACGTAACAAAAATGGATATAAACTAATTTTTTATGCGTTTTTTTAGTTTTTTGTGTAACCCCCCTCCCCCCCGAAAAAAGTCCTAAGTACCGTCTTGGGCTCATGTATCGTGTAAGCTCAGGATGTTCAGACATACTTAACTTAGATATTCTAAAATTTAAACTTGGCCTGGTCATAAAAAGAATCTAAACACTGCAAATTTGTTATATTGACATATGGCCATAAAAGTACACTCTGGGTAAGCAAATAATTCTTTTAAAGGCCATATTGCTCATTAAGTCCGCTGATGCATTTTTTGTAAGAAATAGTGGAATCAAAAACCTACAGGGCTCAATTTTTCGGGCTCATTGATCTTTTATTCAATGAACTATATACAAAGATACAAAATCGCTTGAATGGGCCCTTTTTAGTTTACGAAATCAAAATTGCAGTACGTTTAGGGCTTGTTGTGAAAATAAGAAAAAGCGAACGTAAAATAGTAACAAATAAGTATTTTAGCATTCGTAAAAAAAAACCCTATTAACGAAATGGGTTATGATAAATCAAACTAAATCATGCGTAGATTAAGCTTTATACGGATGCTCCCTGAAGGAAGAGAGAATCTGAAGTGAAAAATACACGTTAGGATTTGTAATACATCATTTACACCCTGTTATCGATAATGTGTTGGCAAGGTTAGGTATGCTACCATGGAATTAAGTGCCGTAATCATTTTACTTAAATTTATTTTAACTTAATGTAGATTCAGAATAATTTAGTAATTCGTTCAATTATATAATGTAATGTTATCAGGACCTATTTAATGTCAGAGGGGGCAAAAAAATATTTTTTTTCGGTAGGGGCTTACAGAAAAAACTTCAAAAACGCATAAGAAATTTATTTATATTCATTTGTGTATGTTTTGTTTATATTCAATTCAAGGCCGTATCCAGGGGGGGGGGTACCCGGTTTTAACCCCCCCCCCTGAAATTTTTGACCGAGTTGAAAATAAGTCGAAAATTAGTAAAACCTAGGTAAAAATCAGTAAAATTAGTCGAAAACTGAGTCAAAAATTAGTAACCCCCCCCCCCCAAAAAAAAAAAACCTGGATCCACCCTTGATTCAATTTTGTTATATTCATGTTATATTCGATTTACGAGTCGGACAAACAATTCGCGGGAGGGGATTCAAACCCGCTAAACCTCTGGATACGTCCTTGAATGTTATACGTGGGTACTTGAAAAGGTAGAGGGGTATTCCCCCCCCATTAAAACAGCAAAGAGTATATTCACCCCCGACTTACATAATTCATTTGTTTGTTTGTTGTTGTTTTTTTAAATTTACTATTCCAGAATAAATCCTCCCCTAAAATGAATCCCTGCACGTGTTCCTGGTTCGATATGGAAAAGATGAGGTTAAGCAAATTTTTAGAATTGAATTATATATTATCCTTAAAAAAGATATGCAAAACTTATCTTATTAAAATCTCAAGAAATATATAATAATTCCATCTCCGTTTGTGTTCGTATGTTTCTTTCTCTGATTTAGAGCTACGTGCATAAACCCTATAAAAGATTTACCCGTATTTAAAAATCATCTCAAATTAATGTTAGACAATGCGTAAATCATAGGATCAACAGTAAATAACAATTTAAAAGAGTTGCTTAAAGTCAATAAGGCACAACTTCCAATTTAAACTGAGTGCACAACTTTCAAGTTGCCCTGGCCAGGCCACTTCAGGTATTTATCCTCCCAAACCAATATAGAAAGTTACACTTTTTTCATTTTTATCTCCCCCCCCCCCCACCCAAAAATGCTGTTTTTAACAAGTTATTGTCTCTTACGCTAAACACACGAAAAATGTACTTCGTTGGCATTTTTAAACTTTGCTTTTATCCCTTCGTGGCTAGTGTTGCTCAAAATGACTTTCAAGGGGTATGTGTTAAATTTTCTTAGCAATACAAACTCAACGCTTTAAAGTCGAGTATAAAGGTGGAGTTTCAAGCAGTCGCAGCTTAAAGTTAATAAATTTTGCAGGAAATGATGGCAAAGGGCTTTTGGATTTTGGGATCAACAGGAAGCGCCAATAGACAACGCCAGATTAATCAAAGTCAAAGCCGAGGAAAATGACTTCACCTAATACCAAGACCATATCCAGGGGGTTAAGGGGTTTGAACCCTCCCCCCCTTCCCTGAAATTTTTGTGCGACTCTTAAAAACGTAACAAAAACGAGTATAAACAAATTTCTTATGCGTTTTGAAGTTATTTTGTAACGCTCCCCAAACAAATCCTTTTATAACCCCCCCCCCCCCCCCCCAAAAAAAACCTGGATACGGCCCTGCTTAATACAGTTACTGGAAATGGAAAGCTTACTTCATCTAAAGTAAACATCGCAAATATATTTCAGGCAGAGGGGGTTTCCCGATCTAAGAACTTTTGGTCATTTTATCACGTCTTCTTTGACGGCAAGTTGGCTGGTTCAGTTCGTATAAGCCTTTAGGCATTTCACCTCGCCTGTTGAATTGATTTTTCTCGGATTGAAATCCAGACAGGTTGGAGCCCCAAGGTCAAGCCCCCCGTTATTTAACTTGTGTGGCAATCTGTCAGGCTAGATAGATGAATCATTAGGTCATTGGTCTTTGGGGGTTTGACTAACGTTACAGTTACTGGCGGTATTTTGGGCTAGGGGGAATTCTATGTATCCCTTAGGGTGCACATGCACTTGCTGTCTGAAGTATGCTAGGTATTTTTTATTTCTTTGTGGAAAAAAGAACATGTTTTAAAATATATTTTTTTTATTTTAGGCATAATAAATGCTGAAGGGAAGCTCTGGAAGGATCAACGAAGATTTTTGCATGATCGCTTAAGATCGTTTGGAATTAAACATGCAGGCAATGGACGTGAAATGATGGAAGACAGAATTATGGTGAGATACCAATTTGAATACAAAATTTTAATGTGAATACCGCGGTATTCTTTAAAATTATAAGTCACTTACTCAGATTATGTTTTGAAAACTTTTCGTATCCTGGCACCCTCGCATGGGGAGGAGGACTTCCAGTCTTAGACCATCTTTCTACGAAGTGTTGGTATTTTTACGGCTTCCGTTATAATTTCCTATATTCTTAACAGATATTTGTCCATCTTTAATAGTGCATATCACCCAAATGAATTTCTGCGTTCATATCCCCTACATTAGGTAGATATAGCAATCCCGTACAGAATACCATATTTTGCTCGTTGACGACGGAACTTAGAATTAAATTTGTACCTTGGGATGCGTGATTTTTGAAACCCCTTCCAACATAGCGCCATTTTGATTATCCTTTTCTTTGCTCTCCCTGAAAAAAAAACATTCTAAATAACACTTCACTGGATGTTCAAAAAAGCTCTTATATCCATACAAATGCCTAGAGGAATTATTCATTTAGAAATCTACCCTCAATTAACTCTTTACTCCCGTTTACTCTATAAGATAGCCGTAAACAGTAACAGACATATTGCCAAAAAAGCTGTCAAATATATTCTGGACAACGACCCGTGAAAGTGAAAGAACAGTGAAACCGGAATATAACTTTTTTTTCGACACCTCATACTTAAGGTGTATGGTTGGTAGGAAAAGGCTGGCAGCCATCCATTCTCCGGTCCATATACCCACTTTTTGTATAATTAATTACAAAATCTTTGTTTAAATATCTCAGAAGAGATGTGATTGCTACTTCATTCTTGATATTTTTTCATCCTAAAAGACTAATTTTGCCAGTTCTGATATTTAAAATACTATAAAGTTCTAGGAAAATGAAAACGTTTGGAACTCTTTTTTCTTAAACTTTGTGATCTGGAACATCGAGCCGAGCTTACCTTAAATAGCTCTAAAAAATTATCATTTATATTTTAAAAGTAACTCTTGAGGAAGCAAAATTTATCCAGGTCAATAGTAAAATTTGGGTAAAGTTTCAACCAATATTTATTTACTCATTATTTGAATATTTTATGCAATGAACTAGTTTATTAATCATGATGAATTTTAATTAGCAGATCATACACAGTTTTACTTTTGATCTGTAATGTCAGGCTTGTAACATAGGTGTCTAAAGATATTCAATCATAATTTCGTTTGATTTATTCTTTTAACTTAAGACCATTTTGTGAAAATAAATAAGTCTTTCTTTAAAGCCATTCTTTTTAGAAGTTTATATATATCGAACACCTTCATATCTGCAGTTCTAACAGCCTAGTATTCTCTTTCAGACGGAAGTTGAGGAATTAATTGAAAACCTGGGAAGCCTTAACTCAGCTCCGGTTGATCTGTCTACACATTTATCATGCACAGTGTCCAACGTTATATGTTCTATGCTAATGTCTGTAAGATTTCATCATGACGACACCAAATTCAAGCGATTTACACATCTTTTGGATGAAGGCTTCAGACTTTTCACTATTATGGCAGCTGCTGCTTTTCTACCGTTCCTTCGATTTCTTCCAGGAATGAGCAAGGCCTATACCCAAATTTGCAAGGTAAGGATGAAATTGTGAATTTAAACCTGGCAAAGCTAAATTATGGTTCTCTAGATCATGGAAAAGAATCGGTTTCAAAAAGTTGCAAGACATATGCCAGAAATTGAATAATTGGAAGCGGATGGCAGAAATTGAATAATTGGAAGCGGATAAACACAGGGATAAATTCGCTTTTTGATGTTCTAGGGAAGTTGGTTATTCTTCCCCTTTCCTCATTCCGAAAAGACCAGAAATATCATGTACCTGTTTCGACAAAAATGTCACAGCTTTTTGAATTGAAATAGAACAATTTAATAAATTTGCACACTTCGGTTGTATCTTAACCTTTTACTCTACTTAGGAAGAATAATGTTTAAAAAAAGATATATTTCTTCTGAACAGACAAGGTACTAATTGGGTAAAATTTGGAATAAGGTACAATCTATTTATCAATATTTGCACCTGTATTATTAATTTAAATTAATTAAAGGGCGGTAGACAGAAATCATGGTTTTCTAACTTGTTTTTAAGACTAAGTTTTTAGCGTCATCATTTTTTCGTGCAAAACAGATGATATTCTTTTTAAATGAGACAAAATATAAATTGCTTTTATAGAATTGCTTAAGAAATTTTATTATTCCAAGTAAAATAAACGAAGATCATTCTTTTCGGCCAACTTTCTAGGGCTAAACGGAAAGCAGTTCGTCCTCGTCTGGGGTGGGAGGACGTCATAAAGAAAGATTTAAAGGGAATGGGAATTTCGTGGGAGGGTGTTAAAAGGGAGGCTTTGAATAGATTGGGATGGATGAGAAATTATTTTTTAAACTTTATCTCACCCCGGTATGATTACTCCGTCCTCATCTCCAAGATACCGAAAAAAAATGTAAATGAACAAAAATGAGTACAATGGAAATGTAAAGCATCCAAAACAAAAGCTACCATTCTAAAATAATAAATGGAATCTTACCT
>JAQQPU010017132.1:0-17745 GCA_029168905.1 Artemia sp. Kazakhstan ARC1039 | reverse complement strand
AACACTACTGAAATATTCCAACTCATGCATTTCAACGAAAGAAATTCAAAATGAACTTTCAAAAATCAAGACAATGTAACTGTGACAAGGTAAACCACATCAAAACACTACTGAAATATTCCAACTCTTGCATTTCAATGAAAGAAATTCAAAATGAACTTTGAAAAATCAAGACAATGTAACTGTGACAAGGTAAACCACGACACAACACTACTGAAATATTCCAACTCATGCATTTCAACGAAAGAAATTCAAAATGAACTTTGAAAAATCAAGACAATGTAACTGTGACAAGGTAAACCACATCAAAACACTACTCAAATATTCCAAATCATGCATTTCAATTAAAGAAATTCAAAATGAACTTTGAAAAATCAATAGAATGTAACTGTGACAAAGTAAACCACGACATAACACTACTGAAATAGTCCAACTCTTGCATTTCAATGAAAGAAATTCAAAATGAACTTTGAAAAATCAATAGAATGTAACTGTGACAAAGTAAACCATGACATAACACTACTGAAATAGTCCAACTCTTGCATTTCAATGAAAGAAATTCAAAATTAACTTTAAAAAATCAAGAGAATGTAACTGTGACACGGTAAACTATGACAAAACACTACTGAAATATTCCAACTCATGCATTTCAACGAAAGAAATTCGAAATGAACTTTGAAAAATCAAGAGAATGTAATTGTGACAAGGTAAACCACATCAAAACACTACTGAAATATTCCAAGTCATGTATTTCAATTAAAAAAATTCATAATGAACTTTGAAAAATCAATAGAATGTAACTGTGACAAAGTAAACCACGACATAACACTACTGAAATAGTCCAACTCTTGCATTTCAATGAAAGAAATTCAAAATGAACTTTGAAAAATCAAGAGAATGTAACTGTGACAGGGTAAACTACGACAAAACACTACTGAAATATTCCAACTCATGGATTTCAACGAAAGAAATTCAAAATGAACTTTGAAAAATCAAGAGAATGTAACTGTGACAAGGTAAACCACAACAAAACACTACTGAAATATTCCAACCCTTGCATTTCAATGAAAGAAATTCAAAATGAACTTTGAAAAATCAAGAGAATGTAACTGTGACAAAGTAAACCATGTTTAGAAGGGACATTAGGAAAGGAACTTGCTCTGAAATGTCTTTTGAAAGGTATAACATAACATAACATAACATAACATAGCATAACATAACATAACATAACATAACATAGCATACCATAACATAGCATAACATAACATAACATAACATAACATAACATAGCATAACATAACATAACATAGCATAACATAACATAGCATAACGTAACATAGCATAACATAACATAACATAACATAACATAGCATAACATAGCATAACATAACATAACATAACATAACATAACATAACATAACATATCATAACATAACATTGGGGATCCGGGGGGCCCTTTGGGAGCCTAGGGGACCTTTGAGGACTGGGGGCTTCCTTCGGGGTTGGGGCGGGGGGGATCGGAGTCCTTTGGGGTTGGGGTAGAGGACCTCACGACACTGTTCAAATGGAACTTGTGTATTATAACGACCACAGAGTTTCACCCTCAAATCCTCTTCTAAAATCATCTTTTAAAATCATCTTTTAAAATGTCTCTATCTGTTTCGCCGAAATAATTCCCTATAATGTCTAAAATGGTTTCGCCCAAATAATCCCTAAACGTAATTTCTGCGTGTTCTTCTTTGTTTTTGACATCTCTGTGCTGTCACATTTCAAATTACTAGGAAACCCTTTCGTGAATCAATCTCGTCATTGCTAAGATCAAAACATTCGCCCGGAAACCATTCTCTTGAAAGAACTCCAAAGATATTAATAAACATTCGCTTGGGAACAATTCTCTTTGGAAACAATAAATTAATTCTCCTTTCATGAAGCAATAATTCTCCTTAGAAACAACAATTAATTCCCCTTTCGTGACAAATCAATCAATCATGACATCATCTGTCAGACATTAATTAACTTCCCCGGAAATAATTCTCTTGGAAAATACATCAAAGACATTAATTAACTTGACGTCATCTGTCAGACATTAATTAACTTCCCCGGAAACAATTCCAGGATCATAACATTCGCCCCTAGCGGGCACTTGGCCAAAAACAACAACACCTTTGGAGAAAGAGGTCATTGACCGATTACGCAATCATTCTCCCTAATGACTCTATGCCCAAATAAGGAATCCCGTCACGACTATAAGATAGCTCTCTACTAATAACTTTGACATGCGTTTATTTCTACAAACCAAAACAGTTACAAAAAATGCAATATAAAAAGATTATCATAAGCAGCGGAATAGCGCTCCCTAAGTAAAGTACGATGTTGGCACAATGTATTATAAATTTCTTTCTTTGTATCTTCTAATCAAGGCACTTCGTTAGAAGGAGTTGTCGTAGAAACTTTGATTGGGGCTCATTCGATTGAAAGTTCTAGTGGCCTTTTTAAGAGTCAAAAGTGATTGGAGGTCCCCAAACCCATCCAATCCAAATTTTTAGATATCCATTCTGTTCACCATAGTTGAAAGGTCCAGTAATTATGTATCTGGGAATGACCCCCACCCCACATCCCTTAGGTCAAGAGCTATAAGCTATACTAGTTATCCATTACTAACGTATAAGGTTTTTACGGAAGGGATGGTCTTATAAACTTTGGAGAGGGCTCATTCGATTGGAAATCAGAAGTCCCAGTGCTCTATTTAAGAGTCAAAAAATATCAGAGGGCAAATAGCCCCCCCCCCCTCAGGTCCTCTTTTCCCCAAACGCATCCAATTTATATTCTGAGATAGCCATTTTATTCAAATTAATATCCATACATATTAAACAATAAAGACAGTTCCATTAGTTCTTTCCAGTAGGCTAATGGTAATTATTACAGGGCTTTCTTTTATTCTGTTTTTCTTCTGTCATGTTTTGACAAAAAAAAATTTCAGTGTTCAAAAAGCATATCGTCTGTGATAAAATGGGAATGAGAGTCACTTAAAAGTTTGAGAGGAAGGGAGGAGGGGTAGTACCAATATTATTTGTTTACCTTGATTAGTCTTGCAATATTATTTCTGTATTTTTTCGTTGTTGATTTTCTGCTGAACAAAAAAAATAAACAGAATGAAAAAATTGTCATTTCCTTGCGTAAAAATAAGAGCAATTATATCTTTGGTTGATTGTGTAACAAGAATATGTTCAGAAGCTCATATAGTCCGAGAACTGAACTATCTTAATGACATTTTATTTTGCATTGGACATCCAATGAAATTACTTGAATCCATCATAGTCAGCGCAATAGCGCTGTCTAAGTAAAGAACGATGTTGGCACAATGTATTATTATTTTTTTTTAGCTTTAGACCAAAGCACTTCGTATCGAAGGATTTGTAGTAGAAACTTCGAAAAGGGATCATTCGATTGGAAATTGGAAGGGCTTGTGCCCTTTTTAATAGCCGAAAGTAATTGCAATTCAACTAACACCCCTTCCACGCCCACCATTTCCCCAAACGCAACCAATCAAAATTTTGAGATTGCCATTTTGTTAAAGATCTGGAAATTATGTCTTTGAGGAGGAAACTCCCCCCACAGCCCTCAGGGCAGGGGTTTTAAGCTATGCCCCGGGGACATATAAGGTTTTTATAGAAAGCGTTGTTGTAAAGACTTCAGAAAGGGATCACTCAGTTGCAAATTCAAAGGGCTAGTGCCTTTTTTATAGTCGAAAGTGATTGGAGGGCAACAAACCCTCCTGTCACGCCCACCATTTCCCCAAACACATCTAATCGAAATTTTGAGATAGCCATTTTTTCAAGGTAGCTGAAAGTTTTGGAAATTAGGTCTTTGAAGATGACGCCCCCCCACAGCCCTCAGGGCAAGGCTTGTAAGTTATGCCCTGGGGGTTATAAGGTTTTTTATAGAAAGCGTTGTCGTAAAAACTTCAAAAAGGGCTTATTCGATTGGAAATTGAAAGGGCTAGTGCCCTTTTAATATTTGAAATTAATTTGAGGGTGACTAAGCCCCCTCTAACGCCCACCATTTCACAAACACATGCAATCAATCCATTTCCCCAAACACACTCAATCAAAATTTTGAGATAGCCATTTTGTTCAACATAGTTGGAAGTTCCGGAAATTATGTCTTAGAGGATGACAACTCCCCCCACCTCTCAGGGCAAGGGTTGTAAGTTGTGCCCTAGGGGCGTATAAGGTTTTATAGATAGCGTTGTCGTAGAAACTTCAAATGGCTCATTCAATTGGAAATTGAAAGGGCTAGTGCACTTTCTAATAGTCGAAAGTAATTGGAGGGCAACTAACACCCCTTTCACACCCATCATTACTTCAAACACATCCAATCAAAATTTTTAGATTGCCATTTTGTTCAACGTAGTTGAAACTTTTGGAAATTAGGTCTTTGAGGATGTCAACCAACCCCCCCCCCAACAGCCCTCAGGGTAAGGGTTGTAAGTTATGCCCTTGGGGCATATAGTGTTTTTATAGAAAGGGTTGTCGTAAAAACTTCAAAAAGGGCCCATCCGATTCGAAATTGAAAGGGCTAGTGCATTTTTTAATAGTAGAAAGTGATTGGATGGCAATTAACCCCCCTCTAACGCCCACCATTTCCCCAAACACATCCAAACTAAATTTTGAGGTAGTCATTTTATTAAACGTAGTTTACGGTTCTGGAAAATAGGTCTTTGAGGATGACACCCCCCCTCCCCACAACCCTCAGGGCAAGGGTTGTAAGTTATACCATGGGGACATATAAGGTTTTATAGAAACTATTGTCGTAGAGACTTCAAAAAGGGTTCATTTGATTGGAAATTGAAAGGGCTAGTGCCCTTTTTAATAGTTTAAAGTGATTGTAGGGCAACTAACCTCCCTCTCGTGCCTACCATTTCCTCAAGCACATCCAATCAAAATTTTGAGATAGCCATTTTGTTCAACGTAGTTGAAAGGTCTGGAAATTATGTCTTTGAGGATGAAAAAGCCCCAACAGCCCCCAGGGCAAAGGTTGTAAGTTATTCCCTGGGGGCATATAAGGTTTTTATGGAAAGCGTTGTCGTAAAAACTTCAAAAGGGACTCGTTCTATTGGTAATTGTGAGGGACATTGCCTTTTTTAATAATCGAAAGTATTCGGAGGGAGAATCACGCCCCCCCCCACGCTCATCATTTCCCCAAACATTTCCGATCAACATTTTTATATGGCCATTTTGCTCAACGGAGTTGAAAGGCCTGGAAATTATGTCTTTGAGGATGAAAATCCTCCCCCATAGCCCTCAGGACAAGGGTCGTAAGTTATGCCTTTGGGGCATATAAGGTTTTTATAGAAAGTTTTATCGTAGAAGCTTCAAAAAGGGCTCATTCGATTGGAAATTGAGAGCATTAGTGCCTTTCTTATTAGTTAAAAGTGATCAGAGGGAAAATGCATCCCCACGTCCATCATTTCCCCAAACACTTCTAATCAAAAATTTCAGATAGCCATTTTATTCGACGTATTTGAAAGGTCAAGAAATTATGTCTCTGAGTATAACAAATCCTCCCAGCCCTCAGGGCAAGGATAGTAAGCTATTCCTTGGGAACATATAAGGTTTTTATAGAAAGCATGGTCATATAAACTTTGGAGGGGGCTAATTGGATTGGAAATCAGACTCTATACTGCTCTTTTTAAGAGTCAAAGTGATCGGAGGGCAGCTACCTCCTCCCCACACACACACACACACACACCTCGTATTGTCCCGAAATGCATCTAATAGAAATTTCGAGATAGCCATTCTATTCGAAATAGTCTAAATATCATATAACAAGGGTTTTTGGGTTAAAACAAACCCCAGAGATTAGGGGCAAGGGTTATAAATTATACCCAGGGGGTTTATAAGGTTTTTTTACGGAAGGGATGAGTAGAATGCATCCAATGGATTCCAAGGAAGCTATAGGAAAACATTTCTACGGGGCCTATACACCTTTTCAAAGAGAGTAGTAGAACCTGTCAAAGAGTTTGATAACCTCTAGCTTGAAGGCATGTCATCGGGTTTGATTAAGAATGCATCGTGTCTAGAATTGATTGGCATATGGTTTTATATCATTTTGCTTAAAAGCTAACTCTAATTGCAAAAAAGGGTATAGCATTTGCGAATTGGACTATACGAACGATATTAATTGAATAATAGGGGAAAAAACAGAGCTAGATAGCATTTGCGAATTGGATCGTATGAAGGTGGACAAAAAAGGGTTAAACTGATTATCAGTTAAGGTAACCCCTCGGGGTTGTTAACTCATAGCTTATTTATTATAAATTTGGAACAATATCAATCTATGAAAATGGTTAACAATGATAAAATGGTCTTGTGACTTGACCTAGCTTTACTTCTTCGATGTGTTCTGTATAATACACAAGTGGCGTTTGAACAGTGTTGTAAATTTAAAATATGGTCTAGCGTTATAGTATACAAAAAAGTTGATACAAATAGAGATGCAGATGCCAAGAAAGGAATTTTAATAAAGAAATTCAGAATAATCAATAGAAATCCTTACAAATCACGTAGTGAGGTGTATATGAGTACGAACTGTCAAGGATCATAAGCACCAATGACCCTAACCACCAGGGACTTCAACCCCCAAAGGCCCCATATCCCCAAACTCCAAGGGGGTCCCCTCCTCTCCAACTTTTCGCCCCCCCCCCCCCAATGTTTTTTTTATTTTTTTTTTTGAATTTTTTTTAACTTTTTTTTTAACATGATATATTTTTTCAAACTTTTTTTTTACATCTCTAAATCATATCAGAAAAATATAATGAAACTTTTGATTTAAATTTTAAAACATATTCTTGTGCATACCCATACTCCTATTGATGAGGACTGATGGTTCTCATTCAATATTTTTTCATGAAAAACAACTTATTTTTTTAACTAATTTTTTTGGACTTCGAAATTATTCAACTTTTTTTTAACATGGTATTTTTTTCAACTATTTTTTTTTACATCTCTAAATCATATCAGAAAAATAGAATGACAATTTTGATTTAAATTTTAAAACATATTCTTGTGCATACCCATACTCCTATTGATGAGGACTGATGGTTCTCATTCAATATTTGTTCATGAAAAACAAACTATTTTTTTTAACTAATTTTTTTTTTACTCCAAAATTATTCAACTTTTTTTTTAAATCTTTAAATCATATCAGAAAAATAGGATGACACTTTTGGTTTAAATTTTAGAACATATTCTTGTGGATACTCATACTCCTGTTGATGAGGACTGATGATTCAATATTTTTTCATGAAAAACAAACTATTTTTTTAACTAAATTTTTTTTTTTGGACTTCGAAATTATTCAACTTTTTGACACTTTTGATTTAAATGTTAAAACATATTCTTGTGCATACCATTACTCCTATTGATGAGGACTGATGGTTCTCATACAATATTTTTTCATGAAAAACAAACTATTTTTTTTAACTAAATTTTTTTTGGACTTCGAAATTATTCAACTTTTTGACACTTTGGATTTAAATGTTAAAACATATTCTTGTGCATACACATACTCCTATTGATGAGAACTGATGGTTCTCATTCATTTTTTTTTCATGAAAAACAAACTTTTTTTTAACTAAATTTTTTTTGGACTTCGAAATTATTCAACTTTTTTTTCTTTTTTTTATTTGTTAACATGGTATTTTTTTCAACTTTTTTTTACATCTCTAAATCATATCAGAAAAATAGAATGACACTTTTGATTTAAATTTTAAAACATGTTCTTGTGCATACCCATACTCCTATTGATGAGGACTGATGGTTCTCATTCAATATTTTTTTATGAAAAACAAACTATTTTTTTAACTAATTTTTTTTCATGGACTTTGAAATTATTCAACTTTTTGACACTTTTGATTTAAATGTTAAAACATATTCTTGTGCATACTCGTACTTCTATTGATGAGTACTGATGGTTCTCATTCAATATTTTTTCATGAAAAACAAACTATTTTTATTAACTAAATTTTTTTTGGACTTCGAAATTATTCAACTTTTGACACTTTTGATTTAAATATTAAAACATATTCTTGTGCATACCCATAATCCTATTGATGAGGACTGATGGTTCTCATTCAATTTTTTTTTCATGAAAAACAAACTATTTTTTTTAACTAAATTTTTTTTGGACTTCGAAATTACTAAACTTTTTTCTTTATTTTTATTTGTTAACATGGTATTTTTTTCAACTTTTTTTTACATCTCTAAATCATATCAGAAAAAAAGAATGACACTTTTGATTTAAATTTTAAAACATATTCTTGTGCATACCCATACTCCTATTGACGAGGACTGATGGTTCTCATTCAATATTTTTCATGAAAAAAAACAATTTTTTTTAACTAAATTTTTTTTGGACTTCGAAATTATTCAACTTTTTTCTTACATCTCTAAATCATATCAGAAAAATATAATGACAATTTTGATTTAAATTTTAAAACATATTCTTGTGCATACTCATACTCCTATTGATGAGGACTGATGGTTCTCATTCAATATTTTTTCATGAAAAACAAACTATTTTTTTTAACTAATTTTTTTTGGACTTCGAAATTATTCAACTTTTTTTTTTAACATGGTATTTTTTTCAACTATTTTTTTTACATCTCTAAATCATATCAGAAAAATAGAATGACAATTTTGATTTAAATTTTAAAACATATTCTTGTGCATACCCATACTCCTATTGATGAGGACTGATGGTTCTCATTCAATATTTGTTCATGAAAAACAAACAATATTTTTAACTAAATTTTTTTTAGACTTCAAAATTATTCAACTTTTTTTTTTAAATCTTTAAATCATATCAGAAAAACAGAATGACACTTTTGATTTATATTTTAAAACATATTCTTGTGCATACTCATACTCCTGTTGATGAAGACTGATGATTCAATATTTTTTCATGAAAAACAAACTGTTTTTTTTGACTAATTTTTTTTTTTTGACTTCGAAATTATTCAACTTTTTGACACTTTTGATTTAAATGTTAAAACATATTCTTGTGCATACCCACACTCCTATTGATGAGGACTGATGGTTCTCATTCAATATTTTTTCATGAAAAACAAACTATTTTTTTTAACTAAATTTATTTTGGACTTCGAAATTATTCAACTTTTTGACACTTTTGATTTAAATGTTAAAACATATTCTTGTGCATACACATACTCCTATTTATGAGGACTGATGGTTCTCATTCATTTTTTTTCATGAAAAACAAACTATTTTTTTTAAATAATTTTTTTTTGGACTTGGAAATTATTCAACTTTTTTTTTTTATTTGTTAACATGGTATTTTTTTCAACTTTTTTTTTTACATCTCTAAATCATATCAGAAAAATAGAATGACACTTTTGATTTAAATTTTAAAACCTATTCTTGTGCATACCCATACTCCTATTGATGAGGACTGATGGTTCTCATTCAGTATTTTTTTATGAAAAACAAACTATTTTTTTAACTAATTTTTTTATGGACTTCGAAATTATTCAACTTTTTTACCCTTTTGATTTAAATGTTAAAACATATTCTTGTGCATACTCATACTCCTATTGATAAGGACTGATGGTTCTCATTCAATATTTTTTCATGAAAAACAAACTATTTTTTTTAACTAAATTTTTTTTGGACTTCGAAATTATTCAACTTTTTGACACTTTTGATTTAAATGTTAAAACAAATTCTTGTGCATACCCATACTCCTATTGATGAGGACTGATGGTTCTCATTCAATTTTTTTTTTCATGAAAAGCAAACTATTTTTTTAACTAAATTTTTTTTGGACTTCGAAATTATTCAACTTTTTTTCTTTTTTTTTATTTGTTAACATGGTAATTTTTTCAACTTTTTTTACATCTCTAAATCATATCAGAAAAATAGAATGACACTTTTGATTTAAATTTTAAAACATATTCTTGTGCATACCTATACTATTGACGAGGACTGATGGTTCTCATTCAATATTTTTCATGAAAAACAAACTATTTTTTTTGAACAAATTTTTTTTGGACTTTGAAATTATTCAACTTTTTTTTATATCTCTAAATCCTATCAGAAAAATAGAATGACACTTTTGATTGATATTTTAAAACATATTCTTGTGCATACCCATGCTCCTATTGATGAGGACAAATTATTCGTGAAAAATATTTTTTCGTGAAAAACAAATTATTTTTTTTAACAAATTTTTTTTTGGACTTTGAAATTATTCAATTTTTTTTTATTTTTTTTTTATTTTTTAACATGGTATTTTTTTCAACTTTTTTTTTTACATCTCTAAATCATATCAGAAAAATAGAATGACACTTTTGATTTAAATTTGAAAACATATTCTTGTGCATACCCATACTCCTATAGATGGGGACTGATGGTAGTCATTCAATATTTTTTCATGAAAAACAAACTATTTTTTTAACTAAATTTTTTTGGACTTCGAAATTATTCAACTTCTTTTACATCTCTAAATCATATCAGAAAAACAGAATGACACTTTTGATTTAAATTTTAAAACATATTCTTGTGCATACCCATCGTCCTATTGATGAGGACTGATGGTTCTCATTCAATATTTTTTCATGAAAAACAAACCTTTTTTTTTAATAAATTTTTTTTTTGGACTTCGAAATTATTCAACTTTTTTTACATGGTATTTTTTTCAACTTTTTTACATCTCTTACAATGACATGAAACATACTTAAAACATAAAAAATTCACATTTAATTGGAATAAGCAAACACCCGCCCAGACACATAGGCAAAAGAGTGACAGAGACAAAAACACATACAAATACGTAGATTCATACACACAAACCGAGAAAGACATGCATTTGGAATAAGCAAACACCCGCCCAGAGACACAGGCAGAAAGAGTGAGAGAGACAAAAACAGTTACAAATACGTAGATTCAGACCCACAAACCGAGAAAGACATGCATTTGGAATAAGCAAACACCCGCCCAGACACACAGGCAAAAAGAGTGAGAGAGACAAAAAACACATAAAAATACGTAGATTCAGACACACAAACCGAGAAAGACATGCATTTGGAATAAGCAAACATCTGCCCAGACACACATGCAGAAAGAGTGAGAGAGATAGAAACACATACAAATACGTATATTCAGACACACAAACCGAGAAAGACATGCATTTGGAATAAGCAAACACCCGCCCAGATACACAAGCAGAAAGAGTGAGAGAGACAAAAACAGTTACAAATACGTAGAGTCAGACCCACAAACCGAGAAAGACATGCATTTGGAATAAGCAAACACCCGCCCAGACACACAGGCAAAAAGAGTGAGAGAGACAAAAAACACATAAAAATACGTAGATTCAGACACACAAACCGAGAAAGACATGCATTTGGAATAAGCAAACACCCGCCCAGACACACAGGCAGAAAGAGTTAGAGAGACAAAAACACATACAAATACGTAGATTCAGACACACAAACCAAGAAAGACATGCATTTGGAATAAGATAAGGTAAGATATTTATTTCAAAAAAATCGCTATCACAAGCCCACAAAGGGCCGAATTCGGACTTTGGAGTCGACAACAAATAAATGGTTACACTAAAATGCAAAGAACAACAACGAAATAGGGAAAACCATAATGAACGTCATTTAAAAGTCAATAATTAAAACTGTAAAATGTCAATTAAAAAATTAAAAAAAACAAAAATTGGTCAAACTAAACTTAGAACAAGACATAAATGCATAAAAAACTGGTCAAACTAAACTTAGAACGAGACATAAATGCATTTAAATTAAAAGGGATACTAAGAAGGTGTCAGCAATTAAACTACAGTAAATCAATAAAAGAGTTAAAAACAATAAAAATTGGTCAAGAAAGGGGAGGGGGCAAGCAAAAGAGCGCAAGAACCTGGGCAGTTCCATCAGCTAATAAACAAAAAAGAGGGAAAAAAAGAAACTATTGAGACATTTTATTCATTTACTCTGTAATGAAGGGGATAAAAGTTCTTTCGTATCTGGAAGTAACGCAGCGAATGGGGGACAAAGCAGGGATGGGCTCAGAAACAGCTCGAGGCGACCGTATTCTGGATGGGGAGTGACGTTTGGGGAAAATACTTGACGTCCGAGGGTTTGTTATGGCATTTTGTGCAAAACGGAGGCACAACGAAACCCTTCTTTGCTCCAGGGTTTTCAGACTAGCTTTTTTTAGGAGCAGAGAGTAAGGCCACTTGCCTTCTTTGAAAATTATTCGCAAGGCCCATTTTTGAATTGATTCAATTTTTTCCGATTCTTCGCCAGAGATACCAGGGTGCCAAACTGGACAAGCATATTCTAGATGCGGGCGGACAAAAAAACGTGTAAATTCTTAAGGAGCTGGAAGGGGGGACGCTGAATTTATTTAGGAGCTTAAGGAGGGCGATAGACACATTAGCTCTATGGATGATGTCATTAACTTGGATATCCCACTTTAAATTTGAAGAAATTATGACGCCAAGTAGTTTAAATGAGGACACAGAAATTTCAGGAGGGATAGGATTAAGAAAATAGGGCGAGGATTTGAGGAACCAAATGGGCATTATCATAGACTTAGAGGGGGTTTACTGTCATGTCTAAGTCTAAGGCCTCGTCTCCAATTTCATTGAGGATACTCATAGGGTCACTTATTAAATTTCTGAAGCAAGTTTCAACAACCGTTAGGTCATCAAAAAATTTCCATCGGTCAGGAAATTCCTTTGCGAGGCTGTTGATCATTACTGAAAAAAGGAGGGGACCTAGGAGAGTACCTTGGGGTATGCCGTTGTGGACAGGGAGAGGATTTGAATAATGATTTTGGTATTTGACAACTTGCGATCTATTTGTTAAGAAGGGGGCAACTAATTTCACCAGTAAGGGATCATTATTGAACTCGTTGACAAGTTTCTCAATTAAAATATTGTGGTTAACAAGGTCGAATGCTTTCTGAAGGTCGATGGAAATTAAATTTAGCCAGGAATTAGGCTTTTCAAGGATTTTCCCGATGTGATCAATAAGAGAAACGAGGTAATGGGAAGTAGAGGTGGATTTTAGGTTCCCAAATTGTTTCAAGTCAGTAAGAGGTAGGATTTTTTCCTTTAGCCAATCTGCAAGTAATCCTTCACAAAGTTTCGAGAAAATAGGAGTAAGAGTAATAGGCCGGACGCCTTCAAAACCAGGCTTTCCGTTTTTCTTTTTCAAAGGGGTTATGAAACCCTGTTTCCAAATTGTAGGAATTTGCCCAGACTCGGTAATCTTGTTAAACAGGAAAGACAAGGGCTTATACAAGAAATCACCGAAGGCACTAATAAGAGGAAAGGGGATATCCAAAGGACAAATACTTGTCTTTCTTAGTTTTTGAATTCTTCTTTCTATCTCAGACGGAGAAACAGTGGGTAAAGAAGGGGAAAGAGCTCCTGATGGTAATTGGTCGGACAGTGGTGGAAGACTCTGGACAATGGAAGCGAGGAATTTATTGAGATTATTGGCAGTAATATCAGGGGACTCGAGTAGATTGAAGTTAAGCTGTTCAAGCCTCCTGCCACACAGCTTTTTAACCTCAGAATACAAGTTTTTTGGTATTCTGAGGTCTCTCTCTCTCTCTCTCTCTCTCTCTCTCTCTCTCTCTCTCAGTAGGATTGGATGCTTTTGTGCTATCATGTGGAAAGGGTTGGAAATAATTTAATCGAGCCAGTAGATAGAACAGGAGATTGCCCTTGCGTGCAATAAGCTATTTCGTAGAATGTATTAGCCGAATCATAGTATTACAAATAGATTACTGGTTCACCTGGTTAACACTCCATTCACTTGGATGGAAATTGCCTTTTGAATCCTCAAGGGCACAAAATCATTAGAATATAGAGGTTCGTTGAGAAGAATCTATTGAAAAAAAATTAAATCTCTTAAAGTATTATGTAATACCCCACGTATAGCGTCATTACGTAACACCCACGTGTGTGTCCAGCTCAATTACAAGCGGAGATTCTCCAAGGGGCCTGAAGAAACAAGTCACGTCTGAATGCGTCATCCTTAACACTGATAAACATTCACCATTACGTATGAACTAAAGAAATATTGAAAAACGTCTCGGAAAAACGTCCTATCGGTGAAATCGGTTGCTAAGGGTCCCGTTGGTTAGGTTAATACCCTGTTGAAATTGGTTGCTAGGGCCCCCCCCGTTGGAATTGTTTGATAGCCCATCGATGGAATTGGATGCTAGGCCCCTGTTGTTTAGGTTAGGTTATGGGCTACCGGTGGAATTGAATGCTAGGCTCGTCCATTAGAATGGGTTGCTAAGCCCCCCAGTGGAATTGTCTGATAGGGCCCATCCGGTTGGATTGAATGATAGGGTCTCCGGTGGGATTGAATGCTAGGGGTCCTCCGATGAGATTTGGTGCTAGGGGTTCGCTTGAATTGCCCACTAGCCCCCCCCCCAGTGGAATTGAATGATAGACGGCCCCGGTGAGATTGAATGCTAGGGATTACCCATGTAACTAACTGCTAGGTCTCCTAAGGGCCCGGTTGAAATGGTTGCTAATCCCACTCCCCGTGGTTATGTTAGGGCCCCCTATGAAATTGGATGCTATGGGGCCGCGATGGAATTGACTGTTAGGGCCCCAGTGGAAAAGGTTGCTAGGGTCTGGCGCCTTGAAGGCCCTCACCAGCGGACCCCTGAAGGTTTTTAAAGGGAAATCCTGGGATAAAGGAGCCCCTGAAGGTTTTAAAGGGAAGTTCTGGTGTAAAGAAGCCCTCGTAGGTATTTTGAAGAATAAATTAAAAAAAAACTTTCCGAAAAATAAGCTTTTCAGAGAAAAGTAAGGGCCATTTTAAACTTAAGCTCAGGAGAGATGAATACCTGTTAAAATTCAAACTCAAAACGACCAGAAATTACTGTTAAAGAATAAATGAAACCCAAAACGAACAGAAATTAAATAAACAATCATAGCAAAAAACATACAACAAGGTATAATATAAATGAATAAATATATCTTAAAGCGAGTAATGCTTGGATTGAATATGAAAATCAAGCTTAAAACGAAAAAGAATAGTTTGCTATTAAAGTATAAATGAAACTTAAAACGAACAGAAATTAAATAAACAATCAATGCGAACAAACATACAATATGTATTAATGGAAATGAATAAATAAATCTTAAAACGAGTGAAACTTAAATTGAATATGCAAATCAAGTTTGAATCGAATAAAAATAACTACAAACAAGAGTTTGGGTTACTGAAAACTATATTACTGATTCTTGAACAGTCTTGGAAAGTATAAACAAAATCAAATTGAATATTAGATACATAATGACATTAATTGTTGAAAGATCCATCAGTTCAAGATTTTTTTCACTGTAATTTTTGTTTTCATTTTCAATGCTGTAAGAACTGGAAAAGAATAAATTTATAATATAAGAGAAATTCGTTTTCAGTGAAGCGCCAATGACGCAGAAGGCTTTAGGTTTTTGCAGTTAAAGAAGGGGGCATTATCCAAATTCTGTTTGTAGTGAAACTATATTTGTCTTGACCAATTTTGGAAAGAACTAATAAATTAAACTGAATATTTGATGTATAATGATATTAATTGCTGAAAGCTCATCAGTTCAAAATTTTACTGTAATTTTAATATTTATTTTCAATATTAAGTACAAAAGAAAACATTCGTAATATAATTCGTTTTCAGTAAAGCGCCAATGACGCAGTAGGTTTTAGGCTTCTACAGTGAGGCGATACCCATACTCTTGTTTGTAGTTATTTTTATTCGATTCAAACTTGATTTGCATATTCAATATAAGTTTCACTCGTTTTAAGATTTATTTATTCATTTACATTAATACATATTGTATGTTTGTTCGCATTGATTGTTTATTTAATTTCTGTACGTTTTAAGTTTCATTTATACTTTAATAGCAAACTACTCTTTTTCGTTTTAAGCTTGATTTTCATATTCAATCTAAGCATTACTCGCTTAAAGATATATTTATTCATTTATATTATTACTTGTTGTATGTTTTTTGCTATGATTGTTTATTTAATTTCTGTTCATTTTGGGTTTCATTTATTCTTTAATAGTAATTTCTGGTCGTTTTGAGTTTGAATTTTAACAGGTATTCATATCTCCTGAGCTTAAGTTTAAAATGGCCTTTACTTTTCTCTGAAAAACTTATTTTTCGGAAAGCTTTTTTTAATTAATTTTTGTTCGTTTTTGATTGCAAAAAGTTTCAAGTTTTTATTGCATGGGGGTGGGGGTTGCTTACTGTCCGATTGTTCTTGACTTTAAAAAACGGATCTAGAACTTTCAATTTATAAATCGAATGAGGCTTTTTTCAAAGTCTATACGATTACCTCTTTGATAAAAACCTTATATATGAACAATAGACAGCTTGCATAACTTGTGGACAGCGATTGGCAACAATGAATGGATTGAAAAATTAGCTCCAATAATGGTGTTTTGACCATTTCACTTGCTGACATAAAGGGATCACGACTGTTTGGAATTGCCCTGAATAGGATTTTGTGTGCCAAAGCAATTTTTCATCTATCACAGAGTATGTATTTTAACCTTATAATTGGATAATTTTAATAGATTTACTATGTGTTCTTCCCATACAAAACTCTACCTTATTAAAGTCTTTGGGGTGGAGGCGGCGTAGTTGGCAGAAGGAAGAAAACTTTAGCGTAGACAGTAGGAGAGGAGGAGGGGGAGGTTGGAGACTCATCCAATACGGGGCGGAACTTCACTTATCTCTTCCGTTTCCGATTTAGGAGATCAGACAGATTCATTGGGCTGTAGAATGTTGGACCGTTTGAGTTGTGGAAGACGTTAAAATGCTCAAAAATACTTTATATTTTCAGTTATTGCAGAATTGATTTCATAGATTGTGGAATGGTGAGCCCCCTGACCCATCATTTGGGTGAACCTCAACACATAATATGCAATTTCGATTAATTGTTCCGTGTTATGTGCATATATTATTCTATATATGTTATCTTGAGTTATATTTTTATCGCATTGCGTTCATTTTTATGGCTTGAGATAAAAACTGAAACCTTAGCGGAGACAGTGGGGGGGGGGGAGTCTCCCCCCTCACATGTATAATTGAGCAGCCACAGAGAAAGTAATACAAATGAAATTAATCTGTCTTTTGAAAATGTCTTTTTTCAAAAGACACGAACAAAATCGTCTAAAGGAACCTGAAGTGCTATCTCTGACATTTCTATTGATTCTTTATTCCCATTACTTTCAGATGTAAAATTTAGAATATTGTCGAATGGGTTTAGTCGTCCCCTCCCTGAATAATTCATATTTGGAAAACCCACCCCTGGGAAATTCCTCCCCCCTCAAAGAACATTTTCTTTTCCCGCTGATAAATCCCCCGCGTTAAATTCCACCCAGAAGAAATTTCACAGCCATGTAATATGCTCCCCTAAGCATATTCCCCTCAGATAATTTCGGATATTCATAAAAATAGAAGCTGAAATTTCTACTCAACTTTTTAGGTCAGAAGCAATGCTATAGCGTTACCCAAGTAAAGAGCCGTAAGGGTTCAGTGAATTAATACTTATTTATTTTTCCAGGGGCAATTTATGTGGAAGAGGTGGTCACATAAACTTTGGAACGGGGTTCATTGAATTACAAATTAAAATTTATAGTGCCCTTACACCAGGGGCGGATCCAGGATTTTTTAGGGGGGGGG
>JAQQPU010017131.1:664-10748 GCA_029168905.1 Artemia sp. Kazakhstan ARC1039 | reverse complement strand
TTCGTTTTAAGTTTTAATGTTGCTCCTTACTTTCAGTTAAAAAAAAAATATATTTAATTTTTGAACGTTTTTGAATTAATGCAGGTTATAATTTTGGCTCACTGAACATGAATAATTAAAACAAAACCTGTATATTAATTTTGCTTTTATTTGGTTAAATGGCTTTCTCAAAAAATGTTAAATTTTATTTACAAACGTTTTTATTAGTAATAAATATACGTAACTTACGAATTAACTTACGTAGCAAACTTCTACATTCATATGTTTTTAATACGTATATTTGGGGGTTCACCCCCTAGTCAATACCTCGCTCTTTACACTAAAGTTCGAATTTTGTTCCAATTCTTTAAAAATGACCCTTAATCACAAAGGTGTTAATTAGAATAAATAGCTCTTATGAAAGTACTAAAAAATCTCTGGCTTAAAGAGCGAGGTATTGACTAGCGGGCGAACCCGATCATATGCGTTATAACTTCTGTTCGTTTTAAGTTTTGATGTTGCTCCTTACTTTCAGTTGAAAACTTGTTTTTTTTATTTAATTTCTGATCGTTTTTTAAATAATGCTGGGAAATCCGAAGCCCCCTTCTTAGTAATATCCCATCCCTCATGAATACTTCCTCCTTGAAAATATCCTCCGACATAACCCCGACCTCCCCCCCCCAACTATCAGAAAAAAATCTCCCTGAAAACGTCCGTATACTTCCCAATAACCAATACTATATGTAAACATTGAGCAAAGTTCATAACTTTCATCCCTCCCCCCGGAAGCTTTGGGGGATTAAGTCATCCTAAAAGACATATTTATTATATTATCGACCATGTTGAACAAAATAGCTATCTCAAAATTTTGATCGGGTAGCCTTGGGAAAAAAGAGCGTGGAAGGGGGCCTAGTTGCCCTCCATTTTTTTTGGTCATTTAAAAAGGGCACTAGATCTTTTAATTTCCGTTCAAATGAGCGCTCCCACGATACTCTAGGACCACTGGGTCGATACGACCACCCCTGAAAAAAAAAGAAAAAAAAACACGCATCCGTGATCTTTCTTCTGGCAAAAAATACAAAATTCTACATTTTTGTAGATAGGAGCTTGAAACCTCTACAGTAGGATTCTATGATACTCTGAATCTGACGGTATGATTTTTATTAAGGTTCTATAAGTTTTAGTGGAGGTTTCCCCTTTTAGTGGAGGTTCCCCCTTTTTTACAAAATCAGGCAAATTTGCTCAGGCGCGTAACTTTTGATTGGTATAACTAAACTTGGTGAAACTTATATATTTGAAATCAGCATTAAAATTTGATTATTGTGATGTATCTATTGGTATCAAAATTCCGTTTTTTAGAGTTTCGGTTACTATTGAGCCGGGTCACTGCTTACTTACATTTCGTCACCACGAACTGTTTGATTATGTTGCCAAGTGGTTAATAGTATTTTTGATATGTCAGTATTTTTGATACCTTTAAAGGCACACTTTTTTACTCTAGTTGTTTTGAAACGGACACAAAGAAGTGGTCAGCCCCTAGAAGATTTCATTATTGTTTATCTCATGAATTAATTCTTGCAGGAAAAACTGTTGTATCATTAGTCCACAGCTCTTTGAGGAGTAGGCTACAGATCATCTTTGAATAGAAATATGTATCTCTTTTTTAGTTCAAGGTTGATTTTATTACTGTTGTTTGACATTCCAGCATCACCACTAAGAAATGAGCAAGGGGAAACCTCTAATTTTTTTTAGCAATGAGAGAACTGTTCTTGATAAATTTCAGTAGGCACACGTGATACCGTTCCCCCTCCTCATTTCCAAACATATAAAACTATATCACAAACTCAGCCAAAATCACAAAACAAAGGGTTTGTAAAAGTAGATGGCAATTAAAATATAGATGATAACTTTCCCCTACCTCAGTCCCAAAACCAGAGAACTATATCACAAAATCTGCGATATCACAAAAAAAATAGTTTATTAAAGTAGATGGCATTAGTTTTTTATCCGTAAAAAATGCTACTTCTTTGGATCTATTTATTTTTCTGTTCGTTATTCTAAAGGAATATCTTAGCAATGGAATATGGAGCTCTTTAAAACTGCTATCAGCTTGCTTACCCATTCCAACGGAGCTTTCCACTAGAAAATAGGAACATTGCTCGAAAAAACGAGCATTTCGTAGAACAAGTGCAGATATTCCTCCCTGATATAGAAAATGAAACTCTGCTTCAGAATTTACATCGTAGGCTCTGGTTCAAAGACAAGTGACAACCATCCTTCTTAGCCTAAGGCAAGGATTCATAAATCAGCCTAAATTGCACACATTCGTTAAAAATTGAGGAGGTTATACCACTCTCTTACAATAAACTGAGATTGACGGCATCGAAAAAAAAGACAAAGCCAGAGCGCTGCTCTCTCAACACATTCCAGCGGTAGATATTTTTTCTAGTTTTAGACTACGCTTGTTATATTGTTGTTATTTTGTTAACGTTCATTTATTTTTTTTATTTACTGCTCCATCCTTTTTATATTTTCTGTAAATGGGTTTCAAAATAAATTAAAGTAATTATAATAAATAAATGGTAACAAGGATTTTCGAAATTTTCAATAATAAGGGATTATAAAGTTTGAAATTTTGAAGCACCAATTGGATATTTGTTCAAATACGGCGATTAATTATCAGGTGTGGTAACCATGCTCCTAAAGTCTGGTAACTAATGACTAAGAATAGCTAAACCAGATAAAGACAGTTTTCTTTCTCCCTGCTTAGAAAATACTGATTATTATTTGGTACCCTTTATACTCCATGACTTTCTAATGAGCCACGAATGTAAAAACAGGACTGCTTTCTTCTCCTTTCCCCCCCCCCTTTTTACCTGTAGCCTATTTATACAAGTCATTTGCCGGATCTATGGAGGAACCTGGAAGATCAGCCCGAAAATCGGAGCAACCTTTGCACTGAAATTAAAACAAAATCTGCCTCATTTCTGTTGTTACAATTGAGAATATCCTCTTTCTATAATTTTAAGAATTATATTTTTCTTGTTTGCCATGATTGGGGAATTCGATCTTAAAATTCTCTAGTGTTATACTGAAAAATAAGACAAAGTAATTTTATTACAAGTTTCTAGCTTTCTATTGAATATCTATTATGCAAAGATTATTTTGAAAGTCTTTAAAAAGGTTTATTGTATTAAACAGTTCTTCTATTAGCATGCGAACAAAATTTTCTAAGAGGATTTTAATTTATGGACGTTTCTCCAGTTAAAGCCTATTTTCCACGCCCTTTGAAAGTGGAAAGCAATTTGGAATTCATCCAGTTCTTTTCTTTTTTGGAAGCAAGAAATCCAGTTTCGATGCCAGAGAAAAAAATTAAAACTTTTACATTGCTTTTTCTCTGTGTCTTGTATTATGAATAAAGCAGAACAAAGACTTGAAAATAGACAAAAATAGGCATTGTCCAAGACAAGTCTCAAGAATGGATTGCAGAATTACCTCTTCTTTGATCTTAGTTCCTTTAGGGCGAACAAGGGCTTATTTGGTGTCAACAAAGCTTTGTCTTCTTCACTAATTAGGAATTGTGTAGGCATCATAGATATCTTCCTATTGTACTTTGTGCTTTCGAACAAACTTGGGCCTCTTTAAGAAACTGGCTGTATTGTCTTTGGGTCGGAGGTTTTGAACAACTTTTTTCTTAGAGCGTAAGGTCTGTGGGGCCATAGAATAAAACAAGCTAAATCAACCTTGTTTAAATAGATTTTCTTCTCTTTAAGTACATATAAGTGTTCCATTTTTTTTTTTTTTAATCTTCTTGGTGATGTCTTTTACCTTAAAAACCTAGTATTATTGCAAAAGTTTTTGGCAACAGTTGCAGAAGAAGCAGCTGTTAATGAATTTGTGTTGTAGAACAACCTTTATTTTGTGGCAGTTCAACAAGGGGAATACACTTGAGAGAGGATTGGGGTAGTGGAAAACTATGATCGCAGGCAGTGCTTAGAAAATTGTTTAATAAAATGAGCACTCTTCCAAGTTTTCTATGAAATAGGTTCAGTCAAACATGGTTATGCTTTCTTATCTGCTCATTCTTGAAAGCCTTGCCGCATCCATTTGGATTTCATTCGAGTTGGCTTTCGCCATTTTGTTGTTGAATTTTTACAATTATTAGCGTAACCATTCAGCATTTTATGTTTTAAAGTGATGATGGCAGTTTAAAGCAACACTTGAAGTTGCACCATCTTACCTTTTCTTATATGGAAGAATTTATTCATGCTCGGATATACTCCGATAAATCTCATAAATCAATTTTTTTTTTCGCTGACGGTTAAAGAATAAAGTCAAAGGCATATTTCTCTTGTAATTTACTTCTAATTAAATTTAAACATAGTTCGTAATGTAGTTTATCATTTTTGTTTTAACTCTTCGTTGGTTTTTGTTACCACGTATTGATCCACCAACTATAGGCATTTATATTTTAGCCATTTTCTGTTTCTTTTTCTTTCATTTTCTAATCCATTGAAAAATTGTAAACTTTTGTCAAGACTGGAGAAAAACTGTTTTGCACCGTTCACCCTAACACAAAATTATAAGTTCCCTCCCAACCTCACCAAAAAAAGTTTTAACTCGATCCACTAGCCGTGACATTGAACACAGAATCAGAAAACCAACAAGACTATGATTACAAAGGTACTCTAGAGCAGTGACTTCCAACTAGTGGTTCGCGAACCCCTGGGGGTTCGCAGTGTTTGCAGAGGGGGTTCGCAAAAATAATATTGTATTGGCCGAAAAAAAAGAAGCAACAACTTATTCCACCACTGCGGATATGGGTGTTCTTAATATATGTCACATTACATGTGAATGTAAAACCTGTTCTGCACGAGCACCTCATAAACCAGCAAGTGGCAGTACCTGTAGTGTTGTATTAAATTTTTATATAGGCTTATATAGGCTTAGCACTTGTAAAGCTTGAGTGATAGTGATATTGTGACTGATAAGTTCTCGCGTAAATAATTTAATAATTATTGATTTAATTATTATGATAGCTTATTTTTATTATGGATCGACGGGAAGGAACGGGTCATTTAGAAACGAGACATGATAATCGAGATGAAAGTATTGAAAGCTGATGTGAGGTACCATTTCACCAGACGAAGAACAAAGGAAATGATGATTGAAAAGGGTAAAAGCGAAAAGATGACAGCGAATATCTATAATTGGGTTTTCATTTTACTGGAGATGAGACGGAACCTAAACTACTTTGTGTTATATACAATGAAATCTTTGCCAACAGCAGTATAAAACCATCAGTTCTTCATAGACATATTGAAACAAAACATCCAACACACAAAAAAACCTCTTGAATATTTCAAAAGAAAATTAGCAGATATAAAAAAATGTAGCCTTATTTCTTTCTTGACTTCAAATACTACTACTATTACTACTAACAACTCATCGCAGCACCAAGCCGCCTGAGGCCAACACAGCTACGCACGCTCCTCCTCCACCCCAATCTATTCAAAGCCTCCCTTTTTACACCCGCCCACGAAGTTCCCATTTCCTTTAAATCTTTCTTTATGACGTCCTCCCACCCCAGACGGGGACGACCTGCTATCCGTTTAGCCCTAGATGGTTGGCCGAAAAGAACAATCAAATAAAGACATTGACTTCAAATAAAGACATTAAAATGGTCCTTGAAGGATAAAGAAGTAGCCTTATTTCTTTTATTCTAGAAATGTAACCTTATTTCTTTCTTGACCTCAAATAAAGACATTAAAATGGCCCTTGAAGGCCCAAGATCTAGACATGTGCATGCAATAGCATAAAATTTAATTGGACCATGTGCGAAAGAAATCGCCAAATGTATGCTTGGGGAAAAGACAACAAAAGAAATTGAGCTAGTTCCCTTATCAAGCAACACGGTGTCGCGTAGAATGATAGACTTGGCTAATTAAGCGGAGAAAGAACTTTTAAAAAGAATAAAATTGAATTATTTTGCAATACATCTTGGCGAATCAACGGATGTAACAAATGCCGCAGTCTTACTTGTCTACGTTAGATATATTTTTACGACAACTGTTCCAGAATATGTGCAATTTCCAAAATCTTTGAAAACCTACTCAACTGGAGAAGTGATTTTTAATATAATCAATGGGTATTTTAAAAAAAATGGAATAAGCTGATCTTATTGTGTGGATGTTTGTGCAGATGGTGTCAAAATCAATGACAGGAACGTTTTCAGGCTATGTGGCACAGGTGAAGAAATTCAACGAAAAAACTCAATGGACTCACTGTTGTATTTATAGACAAGCTTTAGTACGTAAGTATACTCCTGCAGAATTATTTCTAAGATCATCAAAGGTAAGTGCCATTTGGAGAGAAACAGGTCGGAAATACTTAATCGTGGAGAGCCACTAATCTGCACTTTTACCCTTTATATATCAAAGTCCCAAATCTTCGGCAGAGGAGCTTATTTATATAGTTGCCATAAATGATTTTGTAGGTCTTATAACCTTTCAAAGCAAAGTAGGGATATCCTCAACCCTGTAATAAAATTCGCATAAACCTTCTATATATCAGGCTAGCTATTCTCCATCTTTCGAAAGTAAAAAAAAAGTCTGACAAAAAAGTATGAGCTTCCACTCACAACAGAAATAAGCTCTAGTTCATACTCAGAAACAAACCATTTAAATCTTTTCAACTTAATATTGTGCTTGCAGGGTCCGAGTCAAAATGACAAACAATAATTAATGACATTAATGTGTTATCTAGACTCAATAGAAGTTTGTTAAAAAGCAAAAAATTATGTTCTTATAGTCATGGGGGGAAAATAATATTGATATATGTAAATTCCTTTGTCTGGTTTTTGGTGATCTGTTTTTTGAAGTTTGTCTTTCGAAATATAAGAAAAGAAAATGCTTTCGAAATAGAAGAATAGAATATGCTTCTTATAGGAGGAGTTGGATATTGCAATTATTCATCTGTAGCTAATATATGGGTAAAATATAGAAAAATAAATCATTTTCAGGATCTATTTTGGGACTAGATTTTTAATTCTTTGCATCACCCCCAGGCCTCTGATTAATTTTTCAGCTATTGCACTTGAATGGTTTTTCCACGACAGGTTTTCATCAATTAAAAACCCCAAATACTTCGTTGTTGTTACTCTCTTTATCACATTTTCTTGAACCGTGATATGGTCATTTCCATCACTAAACGAAAGTCTAGAAAATATCATGAAATAGGTTTTAGAAAAGTTTAGGGTTAACATATTTTGCTGATAAAAAGTTAGAAATTCAGAAACTGCATTATGAATTTTATTATATAAAACATCAAGTGAAGGCGCTGCCAGAAAGAGCAAAGTGTCATCTGCAAACAGGATGACACCAGCCTCTGACAGGTAGTGTTTCACTCGATCAATGAAAATAATGAAAAGTAGAGGTCCCAAGATTGACCCTTGTGGAACCCCACACTCTATTTTCTTTTTTTGAAGACAAAAATGACCGATTCTTAACTATCTGATACCAATTGTGTAGATACGATGAAAACCACACCAGACTTGAACCCTTCACCCCAATCGAGTCAAGAGCTTGAATAAGCTCTGAGTGGTCCACCGTATCGAACACTTTTTTCATATCCAAAAACACAGCTGCGGATATGAGACCAGCTTCAAATGCATCATTAATCCAATCAACCAATTTCACAACTGCTATATCCGTAGATAGCCCTTTTCTGAACCCAAATTGACTTTCCATTAGAATTTTATTCTTTTCAATATAATAACTTAACTGGGCATGTACCACTTTCTCATATAACTTAGAGAAAAATAGAAGAATAGATATAGGTCTTCGATTCGATTCGGTCATCTTTTTTCCCTCCTTTATGAAGAGGAACCACTCTTGCAATCTTTAGTGCTTCCGGGAAGACTCCAAGATCTAGAGAAAGGTTTATGAGGTGCGTCAACACAGGTAAGACACTCGTTTCGGCGGCCTTTATGAGTTTCAGGGAAAACTCGTCCATCCCGCTAGAGCTTGACTTCATCGTAGCCAAGAATCGTGCCACTTCCTTTTCGGAATATCTTGCAAACTCAAAGGAATTCTGACTTACAGGCTGTCTTTCTACGACAGATCCAAAACTCGCTGATGTGCGTATTTTAGCCCGCACTTGATCGCAAAGTCTTTTTCCTTCATGTGCAAAATAGCCACACAGAAATTCAGATATGTCTTGAGAATCAGTAAGACGACCTCCTGTTGTCTCCATGACTCTCACCTCCTCCTTACTATGAAATTTACCCAAAAGTTTATTTATTGTTTTCCATGTATTTTTCATATTCCCTGGATTTTCATGAAATTCATTTTGGAAATAAAGTTTCTGAGCATTCCGTTTTACTGAATTTAAAATATTCCGAAATCTCTTGAATTTTATAAAACTATCATCTGAATAATCCTTTAAATAATTCAAATAAACTTTGTTTTTCTGCTTTATTGAAGCCAGAATAGCTTTTGATATCCATGGTTTCTTAGGAAAGTTTCTATTAGGGTTTATTCTTCATAAGGGACATGTTTCATTCATTACATTCGTCACTATCTCACTGAATAGGTTATATGCAGTATTTGGACACTTTTCCTTTATTACACGTGAGAAATTTGTTTCATCCATCATATTTGCAAAACTCTTTAGGTTTTTATTATTCATTTCGCGGTAAAACCAAGCCCTTTCATTTCGTTTATTTTCCTTTGACTGATTCAGCTTTATTTTACTTATTAAAAGAAGGTGATCCGAGCCGTCGGACACAACCACATCTGCTTGGGATCTTTCAAGCAATCCACCATTAACGAAAAAATTATCAATTAAAGATGCCGAGATTTGCGAAATCCGAGTTAGAATAGTAACAAGAGGAAAACTATCATGTGACACCATCATATTAACAAAATCTGAGCTATTCGCTCTTTTTAGTAAATCTATATTAAAATCTCCCATCATAAATTTGTTTTTATTTTCATTATTAATTTTATCTAACAATGGTTCAAATTCATCAAGAATAAAACTAATATCACATGAAGAATTTTTGTAAATTAATCCCAAAATCAAGTTCCTTTCCCCTTCATTTTTTATTTCAATGAAAGTGTTTCGATCCTACCTTCAAGCCACAGGGAAAGGTCATCCCTAACCCAATATTGGGTACCTTCATTAATCAAAAGGCCTAGACCACCCCGCTCCATGGTTGTCCGTTCTCTTCGCTCGCAAATATATCCTGGGAAAGAAAAATCCCATGGCAGTGACTTTCTAGAAACAAATGTCTCACAAAGGCCTACAATACACGGTTTCTTATCTAGCAAACTTAAAATCTCACATAAAGAAGAATATGCCGTTTCTAGACCTTGACAGTTCCAGAAAACGATCGCTCTTTCTGCACTCGCAGGATTTGAATGCTTATAAAGATTATTCGGATTCGCATAATTACTTGGGCGACAATTCAACGAAAAATTATCTATGCATTCATCATCCCCCGCAAGTGTGTCACGAGCTTGGCTTCCAAGAATAAACAGGTTTTTTTTCAAAATCATTCAAAGGGTCATAATATATATTCGCACTCATTGAAGAGGGTGACTACCTTTACGACAAAAAAAAACAAAAAAAAAAATACTGATAGGCAGAAGGAAGAAGGAAAATCAAAGAGAGAAGAAAAGAAAAAAAACGTGAAAGGAACTGAAAATTTGGCTATAAAATACAAAAGGGAAAACAAGTATACAAGTAATTCAACAACACAATTTACACAACACAAAATTACATGGTCAGATTCGGCAAACGAACCACTTCAGCCATAGCTCGAATTTTACGGATCTCTCCCACTGAGTTTTTTTCCAAAAATCGTCCCGTTATTCGACCAAACGTTTTTGTTTCCAAGCTTACTCTTAGCCAAGTCAAGAATCTATTTCTTTTTTGATGTTAGGTACTCGGTGACAAAAATTCCCGACCGAGCAAGCTTTGACTTACATGCAAACACTTTTCTTGCAATTTCAGCAGACTTGAACGCAACCAACACAGACAAAGGACGCTTTTTCGCATTTACAATGGTGTCCGAATCAGTATAATTTGCTCGAAATTTAAA
>JAQQPU010017130.1:0-14232 GCA_029168905.1 Artemia sp. Kazakhstan ARC1039 | reverse complement strand
ATGTCCCAACTTTGTAAATTTTCAGCCCTACTAGAGCCTCGCCTCTAAAGGTCAATGGTCTAAAATTTCTTGACTGACATACACTTCAGTGTGGAAAATAGTAATGGACGCCTCGGGTAATCTTTGCGCTCTGACCAAAATAATATGACACTTAAGTTTCAGGTCGATTTGAGCACTCATGTAAAGGTCAGAGAAAGGGAATCCGTTTTTGAAAACTATCACATTCTTGTCCATTGGTTCAAGATACTTATTCCAAACATTTCAAGCTAATGAGTAAAAAGAAAGTGCCTATCTACCTTTCTGCTGAAAAGTTTTAAAGAGAATTGCTGGAGGTGTCAAGGACCTTCAATCATGCACATCGAAAATTCTTGCATTATCGCGCTTGATATAAGGTGCCATTGGTCTACCTGTCTTCTAAAATTTGGCGGGTGAAGATGGGCTGGGTGTCAAAGGGGACGCTTGGACCCGCTTTCTTTGTTTAATGACATAGGTTGAAAATTATTGAATGTTTTCATTTTAAATAATGTGTAACATATCTACCACTACACAAAATATCTGGCAACAGGAGAAGCGGTTTTTTTGAAGATTTTACTGCCCCATTTTAGTACTCTAATCAATAATGGCGTAGCTAGGGTCAAAGAGAAACACTTGTCCTTAGGCGCAGCAACTAATAGGATGTTATTCACATATTTTTTTTTTCGCAGCATTTATTAAGGGGGCAAGGACAAAAACTGACATTGCACCTGGGTGCTGAAAATCCTACTATCGCCTCTGCCGATTATACAGATTGAAAATTATCGGGTAATCTTGATCCAAACAATGAGCAACATGCCCCATCGTCCTACTAAACCATTGGCACTGGCAGAAATGTGTTGGAACTGCTGTTGGTCCATTTAGTGTCTCATAAACACATACTGAAAATCCTTGCATGATTTTGCTTCAAACTAGGTACCGCGTAAACTGCTTTTTACAAAATTTGTTAGGAAGAGGAGGAGGTTGTTGGGGGGCTTAGGGCCCAGTTTATGCCTCATATTCCGTAGATTGAAAAGCTTTGCGTGTTTCTTTTATTAAAACAGGCTGCTACATGCCTAAAGTTATCCTAAAAAGTCGGGGGTGGGAGGGATGGCGGTTTTAGAACAACCGAGGGTTATTTTTGCCCTCTGGTAATACAGATTAAAATTGCAATCTAGCCCAAACAGACTGCAGCACACTTATCAGTGTGCGAAAAGCTGGTTAAGATTTTGCAATTCTACCCTTTGAAAATCATTGCGTAATCCCGGTTCATGAAAAGTAAAAAGTTCCTACCTTTCTGTTGTAAAGTTGATGGAGAGGGGACTCGAGGATGCTATATGGTCCATATACCCATTAATTACTCCACAAATAAAAATCGGAAATTATTGCATATTTTTGCTTCAAACAAAGTGCAGTGTTTGTCTTTCTATAGAAAAATGTATTAGATCAATGGGGTTGTGTTCGAGGGGCCGTGAGTCCACTTTGTGCATTTAACACCACTAATCGAGGTGCAGCATGCCTACCTTTCGACTAAAAAAGACGAAGATGTCAACAACTTGTCAACTTTTCTGCAAAAAAAAGAACAAGGCGTGACGTCATGGGTAGACATTGGTCATTTGGTTATGTAGACCGAAAATCCTTACATGAATTCCCTTCAAGCAGAGACTAACATTGGGGTGAAAGGGTGGGATGACAGAGGTGCCACGGGCCCACTTTCGTTCTCTAATCTTACAGATTGAAAATCATTACATGATTCTGGTTCAAAATGCTGCAACATTCTTGCCTTTCTGAAAAAGACCTGGGGTGGACAGGCCAAGGTTCACTTTGCACCTCCAAATTGCTTGTGTTTTGATTCTGCAGTGAATCAGGACTTAAATGGGTTTTGGTGCAGAGTCATTATTGAGCTTTTTTTTGCAATATATACGGTAACAATGAAGTTCATAGCCCATTGAAGTTTTGAGAATGTCCAGTCGTATGAACAACTTTGTTTACTAAAGAAAAAATGTAATCTTTAAAAAAAATATTGCACACTATGCTGTAATTTCTTCAGCAATGACAGAAATATTGAAGTTCAAGGGGCATGTCGTATGTGTAATACCACTCCTGTATATCAGTCCCTAGTGCAGAAAATGAAGTAACAAACTTGACCAAAATGGATGTTACATTAGATGGTAGTACTTTCCTACTTATGAAAAAAGCTCCCCTGTCGGATCGGTAAGTTTTTCCATTTAAAATTCAAGGAAATATTTTTGTGATAGGGCCAGGAAACCGCTGTGCATCTTAAGCACTTTTAGATTTTAATTAAACTTTAATTTGATACTGGCACCTGCCTTCTTGGACAGAGCTTGCCTGAACGGAAACAGAGGTATGGCTCGAAAAAAGCTTGGTGGAAGAACAAGGACTATAGAAGAACAAGTGGAAACCATCGTTTTTGGCCCCAGGCAGAATTACTCTTAGTTTTCTAAAATATAGTTTCATTTTCGACCATCTAGCAAAGGTCCACACTTTTTATAAAATCTACAAAGGCCAGACTTTACCACTTTATTGCAGTAAACGGAAATCAGTGATATAAAAACGGAACAGGAGAAAGTGTTTCTCCCAGAACAGAAGTTATATAGCCCAGTTTAGGGTTATTAGGAAATTTAGCAATGTTTGTGGTATCTTTTTCTATAGAGGTAATTTATTCTTCGGATATAAAGATAAATAAAAAAAGGAATAAGAAAGTTGGTGAAGTGGAAGGCACGTGGAAGGAAGAGATTATAGATAAATCTCTACTCTAGCTTTTCTTTGTGAAACAGATTAACTGGGACATTTGTGACCATAGAGCACGTAACTGGTAATTGGCAACAGTGCTAATTTTGTGTTGACACCAGCAATAAAGAAACGTTGCAAATGGCGCTGGTTGTTTTTGTTAAATGGATTTCATGAAAATTGAGATAAATTGCATGATTGTCTCCTTTTGCGAGGTAGAATACACACAATTTTATAAAGCCAAAATGTAGGCCTACCAAGTTTTATCATTAATTTTTTACATGCGCCTGTCAGAATGGAGAAAATCACGAATAAATTTGCTTTGTTTGAATGTCCTAAATCTTAAATCCTTGGAAATTTCAAAGAAACTAATATTTACCTTTTGACGTAATATGAATTTTAACGTCTGTGAGTGTTTAGATAGACATGATTCATTTTGTTATGGATTTTAATCATGCCTAGGCCTAACTGTAAGTTGAGACAGGAATATCTTGTTGCCTTCAGCATAGATTCAGGATTGTATTGCAGCCTGTTATCAGCAAATTTTCTGAAGTTTATCTATGAATTAGTCCCAACTAGTTGCATTGATGTAAATGTCTTTGATAATAGGCTAGGCCTCAAGCTTTTAATCTGAATATTTTATCTCTAAGCCTAGGCTAGGTGTAAGCTTAGAATTAGAGCTGTTAAGATGGAAACATGATAAGAAAACAATTCTTACTGCATAATATGTTGAGAAATTGTAGTTAGCAAATTCTGAAAGCAATTCCACTAGCCTAGGGTAAAATAGCCTACCTCTTTTTGGGAGAGACCACTTTTCTTTGGCATTCTGGAAAAATAGTAATAGGTTTTTGGTCCACCCCTTTTCACTACAGCATGATGCAATGTGAGGGCAGTAACAAGAACTCTGACTTGTTGGTCAAATTTCCACCAATAATTTGTCACCATAAATTAAAAAATTGGTATCTGTTTTGAAAAGCAATTGAAAAGAAAAAAATATATTTAATATTTGTGATTTATAGAATAAATATCAAACAATAAAAGTTACATTTCTAGAATTAGAAGAAAGTCAGCTTTCTGTTCATATGTAAATAAAACTGAAACACCAAAAGGATATATACATCAAAATAGGATAATTAGTATTTCCAAAGAGGTCCCTGTAGGTAAGTCAATAAACTAATAATTTCAAGTTTGATATTAAATAATTTTAATAATAACCATATTGATGCATAGCTCAGATTTTTAGCTATTCATTAATATATATTTTTCTTCTTTGGTAACAAGATGTGAGGGTTTTAGTTTTATATAATTAGACAAGATTGACACATGGAAAATATATCATTTGGGCTATAGTCTGTACTTGCACATTACAGAGTTTTAGGGATAAGGTATAGTAAAATTGCCTTAAAAATTTAAGATATATTAATATATATATATAAATATATAACACTTTAAAGTAAAATATTTCTTGGCCAACTAGGTGGCTAGCCTATGAATGAATAATTTTATTGATAACACATTGAATAAAAAAAAATTGATAGAGTGAGCAAAGAAGACAACTAAAAGTAAAACTGAAGAAAAATTACAAAACAAAAGAGTCAAAAAACAAACCAAACAGCACAACTAATAAAATAACAGCACTAATTTGCCTAATGTATTACCCAATTGTTAAATTCTACATAGTTAATTCTACCACTGGTGACTCTGAACCTCTGTGATCTTGTAGTGTTTAATCAGTTTTATATTCCAAGTCCATAGGGGAGACAAAAGGGGTTTTTCCGCCCTCCAACAGAAAACTGTTAGCTAACATTTTCCCCAACAATTGTTTTTCCGCCATCCAACTAAAAATTGTTAGCTAACATTGTTAGAAGATTTCTCTAACAAACCAAATGCTTGTTGAAGGAAATTGTTGGGGAATTTAAAGCAAAATATTCAAAAATAAGCAAGATGGGTACTTTTTATGCTTACAATATTGATGGAGAATTGAGGATTGCTCATATTTCTTATTTTTTTTTCCTCTCCCCTTTTAGTTTATTAGAAATATCTTTTCTGGTAATCTCATTGAAAAAAAAATCAATTCTTTCATTGAAAAAATAGGAAAACAACGAGATGGTCATGTAGTCATAGCAATTTGATATGATCAAAAATCAAACGATTTCACTTATGTAATCAAATTATATTTTCTCTAAGTTGATCCACTTCCTCCATTCATGGGATAACTTATGTAAATGCACTAAACAGTTACTTTAGGAAAGCTTAAGCACTGGTATTTTAATTTTTTGCCTAAATTCACTTGCTGGCATTAATAGTTATATTTTTTTTCTATAAGATATGAACGCTTTGAAATATTCTGTTAATTGAATTTCAAAGCTTTGGGTATTATCAAGCTGAGATAAAGTCTCAGCAACACTCTCTTGGTCAGAATTTTTCTTTGAATTTCCTGCCCAATATCATGTTTCTGGAAATTGTGAGCTAACTATTTCTGTTAGCTAACAATTCTGTTTTTGCTGTCCAAACACATTTTTGTTAGCTAACAATTGAATGGCGGAAAAACCCCTAAAGTAGGTATTTGGCAATTTTGAAGTATTGTGACCTATTTTTTTTATCTGTTTGAGTAAAATTTTTCAAAGAGGTGCACAATAAAGAATATTGGGCAATGGAATTTTGTTATATAAGTGTTGTTAAATTCATTAAAGCTTGCCTTTAATGAATGAAGAATACATAATACAAATATAGTGCTGAATATTTGATACTAGTAGCTGGCATAGTTTATGCTGGCATAATCCTAGGCATAGTTTATGCTCAATAGGTTTGACTTCACAGCTTCCTAGACAGATTGAAGTGTTAAGGCAAGTTTTTCTGCTGAAAAACACTATTTCTAACTTTTCAGGGTTAAAATTAAGACATATGTTAGTGTATCCTTGGCTTAAAATTTTAAAAATATTGAAAATCATCTCAAGGAACTGGCTGACATAGCCTTTTATTATTTACATAGAGATAAGGTGAACAACCTACTTGACCCCTTTTTTGTGATCTTCCTAATATAATAGTCATTTCATTTGCAAGTCTAATTTAAATCCCTCAAATGAACCCTAAAATTACCTAGACCACATAGTTTTCATAAGTCAAAAATTCAGCAAACCTATTTTAACAAATATATATATATATATATATATATATATATATATATATACCAGTAGGCTTTTCTTTGGCCAAACAGCAGGAAAGGTTGATTCAGTTTACCTCCTTCTTCAAAACAAATAGGAATGATTTGCTGATCATTTGGCATGTAGTATCAGATTTACCTAATCTAGAGACACTTGACACTGACATAGTCTCCCCTTGGCTTTTTGTTAGCCCAGTGGCCAGATCCTGTAGCACTGTGTCTGTTGGGACATTGTAAACAATAATTTTTTACTCCTTTCTGAGAGGAGACCAATAACCACACTTGATAGACATACTTAAAAGATTAGTAGCTATCAGAAGTTTTTTGGATGCTGCTTTATCCTTAAAGAAATTAAAATTGTGCCATTCTTATTAATATTTAATGGAAATTCTGATTTAATTATTTTGAAAATTGCTAATCTGATTTGGGCAACATCTTTGACAATAAAAGTTTGTTTGGCAGAAATCTCTAAGTATAGTTAGGGAGAAATATTGGGGTCTTTCTTAGACTGGGAATTGAGTTTTGCTGGAGAAATGTTTTTATGTTTCTTAGCATTCCAAGGGAGAACTTCTTGAAAGTCATCTGTGAGGGTTTCCATGTTAGAAATAACATTATGCATTGGGGGAATACCCTCAATTGTACCCAAAGTTATCATGGTGTCATCCATGAAATCTGATGAGATGGAATCAGATTTGGATTCAGAAACTATGGATCTTGTTGGGGGGTGGGTCTTGATACAGAGTGAGAAGAAGATTGGAACAGACTTACTATTTCATCTCCTGTTCCTATAACCAGGTTTTCCTTCTCTGACAGCTTCTTAGGTGGGCTCAAAAACATCTATTCTGGGTTTTTTGGCTGGATTTTCAAATTTGTTCAAAAGAAAATTATTTTGGCAACTTCACAGCAGCAACAGCAACAAAGAAAATTCAAAATATGGAAACATTGAAATTTCAAGGGAATTAAACTTATATATCACCAGTTAGAAAACACATAAGCAGAATAAAACTCTAAAGTGAGTAACTATAGTATAACACTTTACCTTAATTTGCACTTCAGAGCAAAATTAAGGTCCATACTGGATCTGTTGTGCATTTTAGGGTCTATTAATTAGGAAAATAACACACTAGATTTGGAAAAATGTCTTTGACAGTAAATTTGAGGTAATAATCCACAATTCAAATTTCACAATATCCCATGGGTTTGTTGATCAACATTGAACTAGATCAACATCTAGGGATTGGGGGTCTAAGAGGAACAAAGCAGGCCATTCAAGGGGTATAAACCTAGAATTGGGGCTATTATTGAGAATTGAGAAGGAAACATGTTACAAAAACAATTCTTACTTCATAATATACAGAAAAATTGCAATTAACATATACTGAGAGTGATTCCCCCAGTTTTCTGATCTTAGAGGTTTGTGTTATTCTCTGCATTTATTTCTCATCAATAGTTGTTTCATAATGCCAAGCAAAGTTAATTTGAGAAAAGAGAAACACAACAGAGTCAGCCAACTTTGTATACAGCCTAGGGCTAATCAGGGACCTGGGCTGAACCACAATTAAAACAGCAGTGATTATAATTTTTTGAAAAATTGGAAATAACATAGTGTGTTTCTTTTTCTCTTTTGATATCTTACTTCTACTTGCAAAAAAAGGAACAACATGTCAATTTCCAGATTCAAAGTAAAATATGCAACTGGAGCAATTAATTTATTTGAACAGAACATAAAATTTGTATCAAATAGTGAGTTTATTTTTTACACATCAATGCTCCACTAGAAAATACAATTCCGTAGGTTGACTCATTTGGGGTTTTGTCTGTAAAAGACCAAATGTAAATGGAGCTTGAGCTCCAAAATATCATTGTTCATGTGTACTTCTATTGTATACTGCAAATTTCCATGTTTAAGATTTAAGTTGATTTTTTCCCCCTTTTTATCAATTGTTTTCATGGGCCTTAAGTTAGCCAACTGGTTCACCAAAATCAATGTAGTTGATATGTTATGAAATTATTAGTTGACTACAAAATTATAAGTATAAAACTCTTACATAGCCTTTACAGCTGGGTTTTAATTAGTCAACTGATTGGCTAAAATTGAAGCACTATATATACTACTGCTACTACTACTAACAACCCACCACAGCACCAACCCGCCTGAGGCCAACACAGCTACACATGCTCCTCTTCCATCCCAATCTGTTCAAAGCCTCCCTCTTTACACCCTCCTAGGAAAATCCCATTTTCTTTAAATCTCTCTTTATGACATCTTCCCATCCCAGATGAGGAAGACCTGCTCTTTGTTAAGCTCTAGATGGCTGCTGTTTGAAATTTGGTCAGTCAGCTGGGTGCCCAGGATAATCTGTAGACAATTTCTCTGGAAAATATCTTGCAAATCTTAATCTGCTTTTTGGAGAGCCCATGCTTCAGAGCCATATTTGACCACTATCATCACTAGCTTCCAATATTCTTATCTTGGTTTGTAGACTTATCTTCCTATTCTTCCAAACTTTTTTGAACTGTGAAAAAACAACCTGAGCCTTGGCTATTCTACTTTTAACATCTTCACTGCTCCCACCATCTTTACTAATAATACTACCAAGGTAAGTGAAGCTGCCCACCTGATCAATCATTTTGTTACCCAATGTCAATCACTTTAATGTATTTGTCTGGTATACCATACAAGGATATGACCTTTGCTAAAGCTCTTCTATCAACAGAATTGAATGCTTGCTGATAATCTATAAAATTGAGAACCAAAGGTGTTTGACAACCCAGGCATTGCTCAATTATTATCCTAAGAGTGAAAATTTGGTCAACACATCCTCTACCTAAAACCACACTGTTCTTTTCTTAAAACATTTTTTAAGCATCTCTCAGTCTAAAAAGTATTATATTACTAAGTAATTTGCTATCTACAGAGACCAGACTAATGTCTTGATAATCACCACACTCGCTTATCACTTTTCTTGTACAGTGGTTTAATTAAGGTTTTCCTATAATTTTTAAGTACTTCCCCCTTTTAAAAAACATATTCAAAATCTTTAGTAACTTATTTCTAATCTCAGAGCCACCATATTTAAGAAACTCATTTACCACACTATCAGTACCTGCCTTGGTTTAGCACATTCTCAAAATGTTTTTTTCATTCTCTCCTTAACTCTTGCCTTATCACTAATTGTCACCCTGTTCCTATTTTTAACTGTGAAAGTCTGGATTGACTACTCCCTCTCAATTTATTAACATCCAGTACAATATTTTACTATTATGGTATCTAGATGCATCTTCAAGATCCTTGGCAATGTTATCCATGGCCTGCACTTCACACATCCTTAGTTAATATTTTAATGCTTTCTCTGCTTTTTTATATTCCTTTTATTTTCATATGATCTATCACTCCGATAATTCTTGTACAAACCCCTTCTCTGCTCTATTAAACATAAAGCTTTTTCACTAATATTCCTAGCTGCAGCCCTAACTTTCTTCCCTAAAACACCATCAGCAACTTCACAAATTGTTTTTCTAAAATTATTCCAAACATCTTCCACATTGTCAAATTTTAAACTTTTAAGTTTAGTATTAAACTGTATCTGAAAAGTTCCTCTCAAATTCACATTCTGGAGTCTATCAACATGATAACTTCCTGGGGGGTAGTTACCCTTTCCAAATTTCAGACTTAAATTAACCCTAGACACTTCTAGGTGGTGATCTTGACTTTTAACATCAATAACAGCACTCATATATACCCTAGTATCTTGTGTTGATCCTGTCAGTCTTTGGTTTACTATAACATAATCAATAAGGTTTGCTGTCTTACCATCACATGAATACCATGTTAACTTAAGGGACATTTTATGACCAAACTTTATATTGGTTATGACTAGCTTGTTATACCTACAAAATTGCAAGTCTTTAGCCATTACTGTTTTCTTTTCCTGCACCAGATTTACCTAGGCTAGGATACCATCTCTCCCTATTTCTACCAATCTGGGTGTTGAAATTTCCTAGTAAACACACCATATTTCTACCTGGGACCTTGTCTATTTGCTCCTTTAACTGTAAGTAAAATTCATCTGAGTCCCTAGTATCTCTGTCAGTCGGTTCTACAGGGGCGTATACTACTATAACTGATACCCTGAACTTTCTAGTCATAAAATGAGCAATTAGTATTCTGTCTATTTGCTCCTGTAACTGTAACAAATAGTCTGAGCGCCAGGTGTTTGAATTCTGAAACATACCATGACAGAACAAGGCAGGTAAAATAATTAGCCTATGCAGAGCAGATACACCAAGCAGATGTTCATGGTAACCACAGCACAACTGCTTTAAGGATTGTCTTTTTTCCTTTGGAGAAAATGAAGCTCACGGTATCACATCCAGTGAAACAATGCAAAAACGCAATTGAATTCACTAGAGATGGGCAGAGTGTATTTGCAAGTTCATTGATCAAAATGACTTTGTCCTGCAAACAAACCAAAGCACTAGGGGTGTCATGGCTTTGCTTTTCAATTGTCTTACAAGATTGAAGCAAAATGACCACAATGTCTGTGTCATTTGCTTCCACAATTACATCCATGCAACCTGTCCTGGCACAGAAACCCTTGTGAAGAGCAACACAGGTATCCACTTCTTCATGTATGCTGCTCAGTTTATTGGCAAATCTCTTGCAGTTTACAGTCTGGTTACCTGGAAGCAGCTGAACTACTCCAGTTCTATATGCAAATCCTCCTGATAGGTACACTGGAAAAGCAAGGACTTTGCAGTCATTATCAGTCCAAAGGTCAAACATGCATTCTATAAGCTTTGCTTTACTTTGGATATCAAGCAAGATAAGAGTCCCAGCTGTCAAGAACCATATTCGGTTGAATTGAAAAGGATTTTCCAGGCCTGTTTACATGCTATTCATGGCAACCACTACTGTCTTTCAATGAAACAACTTCTCAACCCTCAATGTCTTAATGTCCATCATAACAGTGTGCTACAACTACAACATACAGCTGAGTTGTTTGTTTAGGAAGTTTCCCTAGAAGATTTGTAAAAGTCCTTATAGCAAAGTCTACTAAAAGTAATATTAGATACTATCTTTTGTTTTATGTTTATTTACTAATAAACAGACTAGGTGAATGATCCAAATTAGCGTTTTCTTGCATGAAGTGCCTAAAAAGTTATGGGATTTACCACTAGCTCATCCATTTTTCTTTGTATTTGTTTCTCAGAAAATAAGGAAAGAAAATAACCTTAGAAAGCAATGCTATGCTGTGAAGCACCAAGAACTACAAAGTATCTTTTCCCCTTGGAGTTTTCTTTTTCATACTTTTTTTGTGATTACACAAGCTTAAATTAGCCTGATATTACAAAATGATTAGCCAAATAAAAATTTGATGGAACTACAAGATCAACCAAATTTGGCTATTAACATTAACCAAATCAACATGCTAAATCACCAAATTTGGAATTGGAAAAAATAAATAACAGTTTGATGAAAAATTTACCAAATGTCTAAAACTTAGGTGTAACACACTCTTTCCCGCCCCTGGGATGCTGCTGCTCCTATCACCACCCATTAGTTTGCAGTAGGAGTTCATTGTCCCTAAAGACTGTCCATTCAAGCTTCCCCAAGCTGTCACCATGGGAATGGATTTTTATTATGGTACAGGAAAGCCCTTGCAGGATTACATGCTGAACTTGTGGAATATCATCACGTATAACAATTTAGTTGGCAGATAGATATTGGCCAAGAGAATGGGAAACTAGTAAGACTGGAAACTCTAAGGTCCATGAAAAAAAAGAAAAAAAGAAGCCATCTAGCACCATCTAGACTAAACAATACCATCCTTTGTATCACTATAAATAATTACTACCTGTGTAGCTATATTTCACCTACTATATCTTAAAAACTCAATTATCAAAGCTTGGTAAAAAACATTTGCAACATTGGGCACTACCACCAAATTACCCACAATTGTATTTATCAATAATCTGTCTGCTTGCAATTTGGTTAATTTGGAATATAGGACCCTGATGAGATAGCTAAGAAATAAACATACCATTCAATTCAGTCTGTTCTCTTGATTTGGCCTTGATACTAAAATGGCATCTGAGACTGGTTTCTGTGGCTTTTGCTTGCTAGATAGCACTTCTTGGGAAAACTGAAGTTCAGATCCAATTTGCAATTTTTTAATAGACTTCCCCTTCCTGTTTGAAAGTGCTGTTTTTATTTTCGGTATCAGTGTTTTTTAGGCTATCTTTTGGTATATGTTTCATAATAACCCCATTCCTTCATACCTCCTTCTTGAAATAAGTGAGATAGCAAAGTGTGGTGCCCATGCTATAAATTCATCTGACTCACTACTATCTCCATCAGTTTGTTCTACTGGGGCGTATATTACTATAACTAATATACTGAACTTTTTAGTTATAAAATGAGCAATTAGTATTCTATTATTAATACATTCCCAGCCTAAACAAGACTTAGCAGCTTCCTTATTCATTGTGAGCCCTACTCCTTGTCTATGTACCCCATCCTTTCTGTCTGAGTAAACAAATTCTATGTCACCTAATTTCATGCTTCCTACCCCTGGGATATGAGTTTCTGAAATTCCTAATAAGTCCAGTTCAAAGTGCCTGAATTTGTCAGTCAAAATGTCAATACAGTAGTCATTTTTAAACATTGTAACATTCCAAGTTCCAATTTTCTTTAAATCATTGAAATTATTTTGGTCCCAGGAAAAGCAATGATCCCAGATACCAGTGCAGAATGGAGATCAACATATCTTCTCAATTCTACACCAAAGCACTTAGCCAGCTTTGAACTAGACAGCAAGAAGTCCCTGGGACCTCCAATATGAATTAAGGCTTTGTGCAATGCTGGGCCCATCTTGGTCACAACATGGTTTCCAGCACTTGGCAATGCTCTTCTATCAACTATGGTGATGTGCTATATATAGGCATTGTGGAATTACCTAGCTAGTCATCTTCTTCTCTTAGATGTATAATGGCCTTGTCAGTCAAAACTATTCAGCCTTTTGACTCTTTATATGAGATGTGTTTGACTATTGTGGCTGTTTGCTAGCTATTTGTCTTGAGATGGCTTGGTTTTGATTATATGTCCTGCAGTAGCTCTTTTGATTCCAGGAACTGAATGATCAAAGTATACATTTCGAGTTCAGTACTCTTTGTGCAGGTTAAGTCAATCAGGCTATTTACAGATGGTGGAATTTTGTGTGTTTGAAGCACTTTAACAAAAGAAGTTTTTTCAAAGAAAAGCAAAGAGCCATTTTAAACTTAAGACCAGCTGAAATAAATTCCTGTAACAATTCAAACTCAAAATGACCAGAAATTACTATTAAAGAATAAATGAAACCCAAAACAAGCAGAAATTATAATAAACAATCATAGAAAACATAAAGATAACAGGAACTAATATGGATGAATAAACAAATCTTGAAGCAAGTAGAAATTTTATTGAATGTTCAAGTCAAACTTAAAACAAACAAAAAGCATTACAAAAACAAGTTTGGCTACTGCCCTTTTGCCCCTTCCCTAATTATGAAAGTCTAAAGCTTGTTACATCATTTGTATTCTATTGAAAACTAAATGTATCTTGAACACTATGCTTTTGTTTTTCAAAACATAAACCAAAAATAATTATTAAATCACTATAATAATCACGATGACATGAAAGAACTAATGAAAATAAACTGAGAATTTAAAATATAATGATATTAATTCCTGGAAACACAGCAATTCAAAATTTTAATCACTCTCAGGTATAGTCAGGTGTTTTTGGGTTTCTTCTTCTTGCTCTAATTAACCTTCTTTATTAACAAATAAAAAATTAAATGACTGCTTTTGCCCTTAGCTGAAAAGATGCTACTATCTTTATAAAGTTTTACAGTTTACAGTCAAAATTGAGTTTTTTATTGGGACATTTTAACATTTTTTCTTATATTTCAAGGAAATTTTCATAAATATGTTTCATTTTAATATAATATTTCCTAACTCGTCATTGATGTGCTAACCTGTTGCATTTAAACATTTGTCTCCAATATTCTGGGAAAATAGGCCAATGAAGAACAGCTGAGCTCTGTAGAGCACAAATGAATTGATTGGCAAGAATAAAGGTTTAAGCAGAAAGAAGGAACCCAGAAATAAATCATTAGTCAACAAAGTAAGCAAACATGATGTTCTGCCTAGGGGTGTTTACAGGCATTTGGATGGGGTGGGGTAAACTGTGCTGGGGCATCATTTGGCAGACAAAGGAGGTGGCTATACTAGCAAGTAGTGCACTGGGCAAGCTGCATCAAGAA
>JAQQPU010017129.1:0-17623 GCA_029168905.1 Artemia sp. Kazakhstan ARC1039 | reverse complement strand
TGCCTTTGTTGGTTTTTATGTCTAAAGTGTTTGTCTTTCTCTGTTTGCATGTCTAAAGTGCATGTCTTTCTCTGTTTGTATGTCTGAAGTGTTTGTCTTTGTTGGTTTGTATGTCTGAAGTGTCTGTCATTGTTGGTTTGTATGTCTAAAGTGCTTGTCTTTCTCTGTTTGTATATCTGAAGTGTTTGTCTTTGTTGGTTTGTATGTCTGAAGTGTCTGTCTTTCTCTGTTTGTATGTCTAAAGTGTTTGTCTTTGTTGATTTGTATGTCTGAAGTGTTTGTCTTTGTTGTTTTGTATGTCTATAGTGCCTGTCTTTCTCTGTTTGTATGTCTGAGGTGTCTGTCTTTGTTGGTTTGTGTGTCTAAAGTGCCTGTCTTTCTATGTTTGTATGTCTCTGAAGTGTTTGTCTTTGCTGGTTTGTATGTCTGAAGCGTCTGTCTTTGTTGGTTTGTATGTTTAAAGTGACTGTCTTTCTCTGTTTGTATGTTTGAAGTGACTGTCTTTGTTGGTTTGTATGTCTAAAGGGCCTGTCTTTCTCATTTTGTATGTCTGAAGTGTTTATCTTTGTTGGTTTGTATGTCTATAGTGCCTGTCTTTGTTGGTTTGTATGTCTGAAGTGTCTGTCTTTCTCTGTTTGTATGTCTGATGTGTCTGTCTTTCTCTGTTTGTATGTCTGAAGTGCATGTCTTTGTTGGTTTGTATGTCGGAAGTGTCTATCTATGTTGGTTTGTATGTTTGAAGTGTCTCTCTTTTTTGTTTTTTTTTCTAAAGTGTTTGTCTTTCTCTGTTTGTATGTCTAAAGTGCATGTCTTTGTTCGTTTGTATGTCTGAAGTGTCTGTCTTTGTTGGTTTGTATGTGTAAAGTGCCTGTCTTTCTCTGTTTGTATGTGGGTGAAAAGGATGGGTACTTCAACTTGTATATTGGTTTAGGAGGGACATTAAGAAAAGAACTTGTTCTGAAATAATATAATAATGCCTTTTTGAAAAGTATTGCTTGGTGTTGGGGTATGCAAAAAGCCGTAAGGTAAAGTTGTGTGTGAAAAGGATAAGTACTTCAACTTGCGAAATGGGTTTAGGAGGGACATTACGTAAAGAACTTGTACTGAAAAGATATAATAAAGCCGTTGGAAAGTATTGCTTGGTGTTGGGGTGTTGAAAAAGCTGTAAAGTAAAGTTGTGGGTGAAAAGGATGAGTACTTCAGCTTGTAAAGTGGGTTTAAGAGGGATATTAAGAAAGGAACTTGTTCTGAAAAGATGAATGAACTTTTAGAGTTTTTTTGCGTTCAGGGTGCTAGAATAGGTTTGAAAATTAATGTTAGCAGACTAAGTCTCTAATGCTAGGAATAAGAAAAGATGTAAAGGTGACGGTGGGTAACGAAAAGATTGATCAGGTTGGCAGCTTCACTTACCTTGGTAGCATTATTAGTAAAGACGGTGGGAGCAGTGAAGATGTTGAAAATAGAATAGTTAAGGGTCAGGGTGTTTTTTCACAGTTTAAAAAAGTTTGGAAGAATAGGAAGATAAGTCTGCAAACGAAAGTTACAACATAGGAAGCTAAAGTGACGACAGTTGTCAAATATGGCTCTGACGCATGGGTGCTCCAAAAAGAAGATGAAGATTTGCTAGATGTTTTCCAGAGAAATTGCTTACCAATTTTTCTGGGTACACTGCTGACTGATTGTATTTCAAACAGTAGGCTGTATGGAAAATGTGGTTCAATCCCAGTTTCTAGGGCTATAATGAAAGAAAGGTTGAGATGGCTAGTTCACATCCTGAGGAGGATGAAGGATAAGAGATTGCGGAAAATTGTCCTTTTCGGTTAACCGTCTAGGGCTAAACAGAAAGCAGATTGTCCTCGTCTGGGGTGGAAGGATGTCACAAAGAAAAATTTAAAGGAAATGGGAACTTTCTGGGAGGATGTAAAGAGGGTATTTTGAACAGATTAGGATGAAGGAGGAGCGTGCGTAGCTGTGCTGGCCTTAGGTGGCCTGGTGGTTTGGTGAGTTGTTTGTAGCAGTAGTAGTTTTTTTGAAAAGTTTCAGAAATTTTGTCCAAAGTTCGGCTTATGTTAAAATTTCATCAGCATAAGTGACTATGGAAACATTCAGGCCAGAAAGAAGTCCAGAAACCTCACACTGGTCCTGAGCTTTGAGTACAGTTATTGAAACAACAAGGTGGAGATATTGCACCTTGTCTGACTCCTCTCTTAACTTGTATAGCTGTATCCAGTGGCCTTGCCAATTCACCCTATTTAAGAGAGATTTTAAGGTGGACTTGTTACTTAGCATACATATCCCTTTGAGATCTTATGATAACCGGATTTACTCCTGCTTTAACAGCCCTTAAAAGCATAAGGGGGTGGATCAAGGAGTCAAAGTCCTGGCGAACATCATGACTCGCCAAGGTGAGTTAACTACAAGAAGCGTCCAGCAGAGTATTAGTAAAATTACAAGGGCGTCTGTGCATCCAATGTCATGTTGAAAGCCAAATCGGTGTGGAGAAGTGTTACATTTTTCTTTCGTCTCTTTTATGAACAGTAGTTCATAAAGTTTGCATAAACTGGCTGATACAGTTACAAGCCTTAAAATATGCATTGATTGGAGGTTTTCTTTTTTTCGGAATAGAAGAAAGATCTCCCACACATAATGTTGATGGAACCAATCCTTGTATAAAAATCATCTGCAGCAACAACGTGATATGTTCTAAAAGGGCAGGACCACTATTTTTTGTGTAGAGTGTGAATTCCATCTATTCCTCGTAGCAGCTTTATCTTAAGACGCATAATAGCATCAGTCACAGACGTTACAGGTACCGTAAAATCAGTGTTTGAGAATTCATACAAAAACTGGTGAAGCTGTTCAGCATATTTGTTTTTAAGTTTTAAGGGTCTGGTGGAGAAAGTTTGGCCTCATAGAAAATATACTAAAACGACTGAATAAAATAAAATGAATACTAAATTAGTTATTGTGTTGTGAAATTTTCCTATTACTTCTTATTGCTGCTGCAATTCTCCTTGGTCTTTCATTTAATCTAGTCCCTAAGTGATTTTGTAAGACCTAATTACCTTCATTAACTGTTAGCTCCCTTTTAAAAAGAATGTTATATATCGGGTCAATGTTTAAATCAAATGAATTTATCTATTTATTGAAATATTAGCAAGAACATGTTTTCATTTCAATTCGTTCCCTAGCCAACCATGTAAAGCCTCTACTGTTAGAAATAGCCGTGCCATCGTCGAACTGTATGTAATGATCAGGGTGATAGAAAATGTGTTCCGTTTGTGTTAATTATAATGTTGCTCCTTACTTTCAGTTTGAAAAACGTGTCTCTCATTTAATTTCCGATTCTGTTTCAAATCATGCCAGGAAATCTCCCCTAGTAAAATTTCTCTCGAAACTTCCCCGGGAAAGTTCCTTCTCAGTTTAAAATTTTCCTGTAGAAAATTCTTCTCCAAGAATATACCTCAAGAAAATCTCCCCTGAAAGGTCTTGAGATTACGGGAGACAAGGCTGGGACCTAAAGTCAAACGGAGTGAGTAAGACCGCTTTGGGTGCATGTTTCTCTGCTTTTACTGTTAGCGATTGACAGGTTTGGTATGGATTAGGACTAAAAATATGTGCAAGATATACATTGTTGAAAATTGTAATAATAAACCTACAGTTACCCAGGGTATGCTTATTTCTAGCAAATAATATTGTAATTGGCTTAGTGAAAAAAGTCTAAAAGCCCGGGACTGACAAAAAAGAAGATATGAGGATAAATAGGTTTTTCCGTCTGAATCACCTTTCTCCATGAAGCTAACCTTTCAGAGACATCTGTTAAGAAAGGAACAGTGGGGGTATGTGTCGTCTAATATTTTTTTCCCTCTCCAGTTTTGAAATAATGTTGGCACTTCTCGGTTATTGGAAACACATTCAAGATTTATGCTTAGGTTAGGTCACATCTCAGAAAACCGGTTTCATAACTACAAAAACAAGAGACGAATGATACAATGCATTAGTAAGGACCTATATTTGCATTCAGGGAGAACACCATGTATGGGCATTGACCTACTAACGGGGGTGACGCAACACGCTCAGTGAATTCAACCAGTAAAAGATGACATCCAATCAGAGGATTAGAATACAAGTAGGACAAAACCACACCCTCTTTCAAAGCCAATCACAGAGTCAGAAATACTAACGGGACATGTTACATCCGACCAGATTTCTTTTGAATTTACGTAACTTTAATATCAGACTTTGTTTATAAAATACTCTTATCTGATTAGCGAATATTCTTGAAGTAGAACTTTCATAGGGGATGAAACAAAGCTAAATATTATTCCTATTTTCAATTAGATTTTATGAAATGGAATAAAAGAGTTAAAAAGCGCGCAACAGTTAAGGTAAGTCTGAGAGGAAGGCAAATTTAAAATGTATCTATGCACAGTTGCCAGAACAAGGGAAACGTCAGAGATTAATTGACATTTTAGGGGGATTATTTGGGGTGGAACTCTGTGGTTGCTATAATATACATGTACACAATATAGGATGTGGGCGATATAGAATATTGTTTTTGGCAATGGAGTATGCTGAAAAGTTGAAAGTAATAGACCCATTACTGTCAAGATGACATTGTGAATTAACCTATCCTTACTTCCCAACTGTGTTGTGTATATTACACAAGTAGCATTTAAGCAGTGTTGGTTGTCAATATTAAAAGTTGATAAATATTATTTTTGGCAATGGAGTATGCTAAATAGTTGAAAGTAATAGACCCATTGGTGTCAAGATGACAATGTGAATTAACCAAGCTTTTCTTTCTGACTGTGTTTTGTATATTACACAAGTACCATTTAAGCAGTGTTGTCAATATAAAAAATTGATACTAATAAAGATGTAAATGCCAAGAAAGGAATTTTAATAAAGAAATTCAGAACAATCCATAGAAATCCTTACAATTCAACTAGTGAGACGATTAAGAGTAGGAACCATAAGGGATTTCAACCACCAAGTACCTCAACCAAGGAACCCCCCCCCCACTCCAGCTTTTTGGGCCCATCCCTCCATTTTTTCTATAAAACTATCGCATGATTCTAAAAGACACAATTTTCTAGATATAAAAAAGTGCTTTATTGAAATAATGCATATACACATAAATCTATACACTCTATAGTTTTTATGATTATGACTTCATCATCTTCAACCGATGGTGATGTCTCGATGGCGATGTCATCTTCATCATTGATAGATGTCTCCTTTATTGCTTCTTCTTGTCTTTTAGTGGGTGGGGGAAACTCCATAATATCTTCATCCAGCTGCATATCCTCAACCATAGCTTCTTTCCGTCTTTTAGTGGGTGGGGGGAGAAACTCCTTAGTATTACCATCCTCTTCCAGCTGCAGTGTTTCTGGAGTTTCATCTTTCTTCCCCCAGTCTAGTGACTTTTTCGATATTTGATATTGTAACTTCATCCTCTAGATCCCTCCACTGACTATCGTCAAAAACGGATTGCGCCTCCTGAAACTTAAAAATAAAATATGAGGATCATGTTAGTGAAGTTAAACGAATCTAAGTTGGGTACATTTTTGCAAATTTTTTTTCAATAAAGCTGCATTTTAATTTTCAGAAATATGAAAATCACAGTATAAAATTATCTGATTTTATTAATAACATTGATTTCTTTTTAATAAAGTTGGGTTTGATCCAAGGTCTCTTTGGGTACATTTTTACATACTTTTTTTTAATGAAGTGAGGTTTTGTTTTCAGAATTATACACATCCCAGTTTAAAATACATCTGATTTTATTAACAACAGTTGTTTTTTTTAATTAAGCTGGATTTTCATTTTCAGAAATATGAACATCTCAGTTTAAAAAACATCTGATCTTATTAATAACATTGACTTTTTTTAATGAAGTTAGGTTTCATTGGGTACATTTTTGCATATTTCTTTTTTAATAGAGCTGAATTTTAATATTCAGAAATATGAAGTTTACAGTTTAAAAAACATCTTATTTTAGTAACAACATTGATTTTTTTAAATAAACTTGGGTTTGATCCAAGCCCTCATTGGGTACATTTTTGCATATATTTTTTTTTATAAAGATGAATTTTAATTTTCAGGAATATGAACATTACAGTTTAAAAAACATCCTATTTTTTGAAAAGCAATTGATTTTTTTAATAAAGCTAGGTTTTTTTCACTATAATAGCTAGAAATATCATTGAAACACTTAAAGAAGCTATTCGATTCAAAATTTAAAGTTCAAGGGACCTTTCTAAGAGTAAAAGTGATTAGAAGGGAATCAACCAGTCTTTCAAGGCAAGTTATTTCCCAACCATATCTAGTTTTAATTTTGAGAAAACTATTTTTGTTCAGTATAGTAGAACAGTCCAGTAACTATGTCTTTAGGAATATTGAGCATGTCAAATTATGGATTCGTATAGAAAACCCGAGAACGATATATATTATTAAGTTAGATCTTTAAGAGTAAGTTGTGGGAGGATTTTGAAGTAGCCAGAAAGCACTATATGTATGCTTTTAGAATTACAACTATAGTTGTTGTAACTAATGACACTTAGAGTATTAAGCTGAAACTTCTAGGAAGCGTTTAGAGGGTGTTCCAATTAAACGAAAAAACTGTATACATGCAGGTTTCCAAAAAGAGCATATAAGCAATAACATAGGCAGCACCACTCTATAATAGCTAGAATTATCTTTGAAACATTTGAAGAAGCTAATTCGATTCAAAATTAAAAGTTCTAGGGTCCTTTCTAAGAGTAAACAAGATTGGAGGGGAATCAACCAGTCTCTCAAGCCAATTTATTTCTCAAACACATCTAGTTAAAATTTGAGATAACTATTTTTGTTCAGTATAGTAGAACAGTCCAGCAACTATGTGTTTAGCAATATTGACTATGTCAAATTATGGAGTCATATAGAAAACCCGAGAACAATATATATTATTAAGTTAGATCTTTAAGAGTATGTTGCGGGAGGATTTTGAACTAGCCAGAAAGCACTATGTGTAGGCTTATAGTACTATATTACAACTACAGTTGCTGTAACTAATGAGACTTAGAGTATTAAGGTGCAATTTCTAGGAAGCATTTAGGGGGCGTTCCAATCAAACGAAAAAACTGTATACATGCAGGTTTTCAAAAAGGCATATATGCAATATCATAGGCAGCATCACTCTATAATAGCTAGAAATATCTTTGAAACATTTAAAGAAGCTAATTCGATTCAAAATTATAAGTTCTAGGGTCCTTTCTAAGAGTAAAAGAGATTGGAGGAGAATTAACCCATCTCTAGAGCCAGTTTATTTCCCAACCACATCTAGATAAAATTTTGAGGCAACTATTTTAGTTCAGTATAGTAGAACGGTCAAACAACTGTGTCTTTAGGAATATTGAGGATGTCAAATGATGGATTTGTATAAAAACCCAAGAAATATATATTATTAAGTTAAATCTTTAAGAAAAAGTTGTAGGAGGATTTTGAACTAGCCAGAAAGCACTATGTGTATGCTTTTAGTACCACAACTACAGTTTTTATAACTAATGACGCTTAGAGTATTAAGGTGAAACTTCTAGGAAGCGTTAAGGAGGCGTTCTAATTAACCGAAAAAACTGTGTAAACGCAGGTTTTCAAAAAGAGCATATAAGCAATAACATAGGCAGCACCACTCTATAATAGCTAGAAATATCTTTGAAACATTTGAAGAAGCTAATTCGATTCAAAATTATAAGTTCTAGGGCCCTTTCTAAGAGTAAAAGAGATTGGAGGAGAATCAACCCATCTCTCGAGCTAGTTTATTTCCCAACCACATCTAGATAAAATTTTGAGGCAACTATTTTAGTTCAGTATAGTAGAACGGTCAAACAACTGTGTCTTTAGGAATATTGAGGATGTCAAATGATGGATTCGTATAAAAAAACCCGAGAAAAATATATATTATTAAGTTAAATCTTTAAGAAAAAGTTGTAGGAGGATTTTGAACTAGCCAGAAAGCACTATGTGTATGCTTTTAGTACCACAACTACAGTTTTTATAACTAATGACGCTTAGAGTATTAAGGTGAAACTTCTAGGAAGCGTTAAGGAGGCGTTCTAATTAACCGAAAAACTGTGTAAACGCAGGTTTTCAAAAAGAGCATATAAGCAATAATATAGGCAGCACCACTCTATAATAGCTAGAAATATCTTTGAAACATTTGAAGAAGCTAATTCGATTCAAATTTAAAAGTTCTTAGGTCCTTTCTAAGAGTAAAAGAGATTGGAGGGAAATCAACCAGTCTCTCAAGCCAATTTATTTCACAAACACATTGAAAAAACACTATTTAAAATTTTAGACAACTATTTTTGTTCAGTATAGTAGAACGGTCCAGCAACTATGTCTTTAGGAATATTGAGCATGTCAAATTATGGATTCATATAGAAAACCCGAGAGCAATATTTATTATTAAGTTAAATCTTTAAGAGTAGCTTGTGGGAGGGTTTTGAACTAGCCAGAAAGCACTATGTGTATGCTTTTAGTACTATAACTACTTTTGCTGTAACTAATGACGCTTAGAACATTAAGGCGAGACTTCTAGGAAAGACTTAGGGGGCGTTCCAATTAAACGCCGAACTGTATACATGCAGGTTTTCAAAAAGGCATATAAGCAATATCATAGGCAGCACCACTCCATAATAGCTAGAAATATCTTTGAGACATTTAAAGAAGCTAATTCGATTCAAAATTAAAAGTTCTAGGGTCCTTTCTAAGAGTAAACGAGATTGGAGGGGAATCAACCATACTCTCAAGCCAATTTATTTCCCAAACACATCTAGATAAAATTTTGAGACGATTATTTTGCTCAGCATAGTAGAACGGTCCAGCAACTATTTTAGGAATATTGGGCGTATCGAAGCCCACAATTATGGCAAAACATGGGTTCTTATAGAAAAAACGAAAATATATGAAATATTTGTTTCATGAATGTTCGTGGTGTTTAGTTACCAGTGTTATACCGGTAGGCCACAACACCACTGGCGTGGTAATATACGGGTGTCACCACTTATTGGAGGGGAAAGCCCCGGCCCCAAATTATAAATCTATGCCCGTGTCTACCACACCGGTTCTGCAAATATCGGGTTTGGTACTGCCCTATTTACAGTATACCCTGTCAAAGGGTATGATAACGCGATCGAGTGGTCAAATGGCCACTTTCTAAAGCCAAATATACCCGCCTTGGGTTACGGCTAGAAAATCTCTTAACTCTCTCCTTGGAGGTAGCAAACCTCCCTGTCAATATAATAATGACGGTACCTCGTAGCTCTATTCCTACCCTGCCTGGGTTACGGAAAATAGTACACAGTTTGTAGAAAATACCTTACTTGTATTCTTCCAAAAGGGTCACATATAACAATAGAAATATCCTTCCCCAAACGGGGTCAAAACGCAGACTCAAAAATAATAATAATCTTTACACAACTGTTCATATGGGTGGACCTCCGCTTGGCCCAGCCAATCAGTTACATCCCCATTCAAACCCAATTCTAACTCTTAGATTTATCTTTCAATGACTCCCAAACCAGGAAGTATAAAAATAAACTTGGTTCAAAGCTTACCTATTGCAAAACCAATATCGCTTAGTAACGGAATTTAACCTGTCTTTTGAAATTATACTATAAGCAAAAGTAATTAAGAAAACGACAACATGTCATTTAACTGAAAGGAAAAGAAACAGGGGTGGAACCCCAAAAACGAAAATGACTTTTCAATAAAAACGAACAGAAACTCATCTAAAAAAACTTTTGCCAAACGGGTATGGTCTAGCGGTGGTTGTAAAAACGGTTGGGATTATTGTAGAATTTACTTGGCAAGCGATATGTTAACTCTTTTGGACATTGTCTAAAAGAACACAGATCAAATTTATTCAGAATTCGGACTAGACAATGGCTATTATGTTTCTACACCACATCTTGTGATGGACGTAATTCTAAAAATCAGTAGGGAGGAAATAGGTTTGATCAAAGATGTGGATCAACACTTATTTGTTGACAGATCTATAAGGGGGGACAAGTTTTTCACGAGGATCGCATCCTAACAACAGATCCAACTGGTCAAAACTCTGTTGATGGTTTAAAGTCCGATGTCCGCCCTAATTTGTCCGCTCGATGTCCGCAGGGGTGGGCCATTGCCCACCCTAATTTTTCTGGGGGGCCCAAGCTTCCTCCCAAAAAGGCATTTCTTGACATGACATGAACTCACATGAACTACCCCTCGGCAATGTCTCACTATAGTTTACCATGGGGCAATTACAAATGGCTTGAAAATCCTTGTGCCATCCCTGACATTCACATTGTTGAGGAAAATAAACCCCAAGGATAGTTTTTTAAATTGACGGTCACATACCATTGGAACTCCACGACGCTATAAAAGATTTTGTTTTTCCGTGTGTAAATAGACCGGTGACCAAGGATTCTTTGAGCCCATACAATTTGTCTTTGTTCGAGGATATGGGCATGCATTGGACCTCCTCCAAGCAAAAATAATTGCAGATTTGGAACCTAAACAGAATATTGTTGTTCACCATGTACTTTTGCGCTGGATGGTGAGCAATGGTTTCAGGGTTACAAAACTACACAGAGCCCTGCAATTTGATCAGAAACCCTACTTGAAAACGTTTGTTGACACTTTTGTCAGTAAACGTTCACAGGCAAAAAGTAAAGTTTAAAAGGAAACGTAGAAACTCATTTTATATTCAGCTTTTGGAAAAATGTGTGAAAGCGTACGAAACAGATCGCGTTGCGACGTTGTAACCTGTCCCATAGAATGTGCACGAATTGTCACTGATTCTAACTTTACAATATTCACGACCATAGACCCGAATATGGTTCTCCTACACAGAAAAAAGAGATATCTTGTTCTGAATAAGAATATTGCAGAGGGGGGGAGTTCAGTACTTAAAATTCCCAAGAAACTCATGTTGTCTTTCTTTTACAATATGTGTAAGGTACAATGGCCAAGGGAGGGAGAGGTTTAAGTTTATTATGGGGACACAGATTTTCTATTGTTTAAAGTTAAAATCGAGAAATTATTGGAAGATTTGGAAAATGATGTGTACATTGGCCCGCGGATGGATTACACGAACTGGAATAAGAGCATCTATCCCGAGTTGGGGAGATGCCAGGCTCCCAAACAATTATTAATGTTAAAGTCGGAGACGGGGAGAAATTTAATATCCAATAGGGTGTTCCCTAGTCCAAAAGTATACAGTGTGGAAACACACCGCAAGGATGTGAAACAAGCGTTCAAAGGGGTGCCCACACACTTTTAAAAAATAATTTCAACATGATTGTCTACAGAAACTTTGTGGACAGTTGTCTAGTGCCAAGAGCAAAAGTACTGGCAATTCGCTCTCTACAATATAAGAACTATACCGTTAGAGTGGAAAAAATGCCAGGTCTTGCATACCCGACAAGGTCTATGTACTCGAGGATGGTGTAAGGGTACTCCCCGTTGGTCACTATCGTATTTCAGATCGAGTTGAATGTGTGGACTATCGAAAAAAACTCAGTCTGGATAAATTAACTTAAATTCAAAAATAGTATTAGATGGAGGGGGGAGGGGGTGGCAACAATTTCTCATTTAAAATCTACAATCTACATCTCATCTTTCAAATGTTGTAAATAATGTTTTCGTAGTCTACAAATGTGTTCAACTATTCTACTGCTGTTCTTGTTGTTGCTGTATTTTAAGTTGTTTTTTGTCAATAAATGAAAAATATTAAATTTCTGTTCTATTATTGTTGCTATTGTTGTACAAAAAGTGTTGTTAATAAAAGAAAAAATATATTTTAGTTGTTCTTGTTCCTATTGAATAACGTACTAGGTAGATCTAAGGAAAAATTATTATTTATTCATTAGACAAGTATGGTTTACAGTTAGTTGTAGTCCAACTGTTGTCAACAGCAGCAGCAATATATATATATATTAGTTTAAAACACCATTCAGATCGTTTCTCTGTGGTCCGTCAATGTAGGGGAAAACGACACTTTTAGCTAAAATACTTAAATATTGTAATAAAAATATTTTTGGAAAAACCAAAGAAAATTTGGTATTGCTATAGTATTTGGCAGGGGTCCTATGACCAAATATAAGCTATTGCCACTGCCACATCCATGCCAATACAATTCATGCGAGGACTTGATGTTTTCAATAGTATTGAGCCAAACTCGTGGCTGATTATTGATGGTTTAACTGAATCTATTGAACAGTTCTCACAGGAAATGCTACAACTGTTTACAGTTCGTTCTCATCATGAACACATTTCCATAACCCTAGTTCTAAACAATCTGTTTCATCAGAGCAAGTGTATGAGGACTCTTGTACTGAACTGCACCGTCTATATTATCTACCGAGTTGTTCGTGATTCAAGTTCTCTAATAACTCTAAAAAAACAAATATATTCCGGTGCCCCCAAATTTCTACTTTCAGCGAACAGTCAGGCGACCAATAAGTCCTATGGGTAAATTAATGTATATATTCCGGTGAACAGTAGAAAAGGTTATTAGTCGCCATCATGACACTGAATAAACTACACGAAAATAGACACTTATTTTCCGTTCTAAACACTTTAAAACCCCCACCCAGGAATGCCATACTCAAATATGGTGTTGACAAAGAATTTATAAGTCTAATATCTGAACTTTGTTTAAATTTAACTGAGGGCAAAGTACACTTGCCAGAAGGTGTTAGACAACAGACAAAGCAACATCGTTCCATTGTACGTACCTTGGCTTCCAAAAACAAAGGAAAATGTTTTAAAAGAAAACGTCTCCTTTAAGCCGGCGGTAGCTTTTTTAAATTTTTATTGCCAATAATTGCAGGACTTGTAAACAGACAAATAAACCGACTAAGAAAGGCACTGGAACACGCAAAAATCCACCCAGACAATCAGGCAAGTAGAGTGAGAGTATAGATTCAGACATACAAACTGAAAAAGATGGGCACTGAGAGAAGCAAACACGCACCAAGATTCACAAGCAAAGAGAGAGAAAGAGAGAGAGAGTCAAAAACGCATACAAATACATAGCTTCAGACATACATATCGACAAAAACAGGCACCGGGATAAACAAGCATCCGCCCAGACACATAGGCAAAGAGAGTGAGAGAAAAAACACACGCAAATATATAGATATTGACATACAAACCAACAAAGACAGGAATTGACATAAGCATTCACCCGCCCAGACACAGAAGTAAAGGAAGTGAGAGACAAAAACACAAATAAATATATTGATTCAGACATACAAACCGACAAAGACGGGCACTGAGATAAGCAAACACCCGCTCCAGACACACAAACAAAGAGATAGGGAGGGACAAAAACAAATACAACTATATAGATTCAGACATACAAACCGACAATGACAGGCATTGGGAAAAGCAAACATCCACCCAGACACATATACAAAGAGAGTGAAAGAGACAAGAACACATACAAACACAAAGATTAAGACATACAAACGGACAAAGACAGACACTGGCACACGCAAACATCTGCCCAGACAATCAGACGAAGAGAGTGAGAAGATAGATTCAGACATACAAACCGACAAAGACGGACACTGAGAGAAGCAAACACCCACCAAGATTCGCAAGCAAAGAGAAGGAGAGAGTCAAAAACACATACAAATACATAGCTTCACTCATACAAACTGACAAGGAAAGGCACTGGGAGAAGCAAACATCCGCCAAGACACATAGGCAAAGAGAGTGAGAGAGATAAAAACACAAGCAGATATATATATTTTGACATAAAAACCGACAAAGACAGGCACTGAGATAAGAAAACACGCGCCCAGACACATAGGCAAAGAGGGTGGGAGAGACAAAAACAAATACAACTATATAGATTCGGACATATAAACAGACAAAGACAAGGCACTGGGAGAAGCAAACATCCACCCAGACAAATATGCAAAGAGAGTGAGAGAGACAAGAATACATACAAACACATAGATTAAGACATACAAACTGACAAAGACAGGCACTGGGACACGCAAACATCCACCTACACACACACAGGCAAAGAGAGTGAGAGTATAGATTCACATGTAAAAACCGGCAAAAGCCGACACTGAGAGAAGCAAACACCCACCCAGATTCAAAAGCAAAGAGAGTAAGAGAGTCAAAAACGCATACAAATACATAGATTAAGACATGCAAACCGACAAAGATAGGTAATGGGAAAAACAAACATCCGCCCAGACATATAGGCAAAGAGAGTGAGAGAGATAAAAACACATGCAAATATATAGATTCAGACATAAAAACCAACAATGACAAGCATTGAGATAAGCAAACACCCGCCCAGACACACAAGCAAAGGAAGTGAGGAAGACAAATACACATAATGTAAACACCCATCCAGACCCACCCAGACACATAGGCAAAGAGAGTGAGAGTAAGGATTCAGACGTACAAACCGAGAGAGAGACACATTGGGAGAAGCAAACACCTACCCAGATACACAGGCGATGACAGCGGGAGAGACAAAAACACATACAAATACACAGGTTAAGACATACAAACCGACAAAGACAGGCACTGGGAAAAACAAAAATCTACCCAGGCACACAGGCAAAGAGAGTGAGAGTATAGGTTGAGACGTAAAAACAGACAAAGACAGACAATGAGAGAAGCAAACACCCACCCAGATTCACAAGCAAAGAGAGTGGGAGTATGGATTCAAACGTAAAAACCGACAAAGATAGACACTGAGAGAAGCAAACATCCACCCAGATACAAAGGCAAAGAGAGTGAGAGAGTCAAAACCGCATACAAATACATACATTTAGACAAACAAACCGACAAAGACAGGCACTAGGAGAAGCAAGAATCCGCCCATTCAAATGGGCAAAGAGAGTGAGAGAAATAAAAACACATATAAATATATAGATTCAGACATACAAACCAACAAAGACAGGCATTGAGATAACCAAACACCCACCCAGACACATTGGCAAAGACAGAGAGGGAGGCAGAAACAAATACAACTATATAGATTCAGACATATGAACCGACAAAGACAGGCACTGGGACAAGCAAAAACCCGCCCAGACATACAAGCAAAGGAAGCGATAGAGACAAAAACACATACAAATATATAGATTCAGACAGACAAACCGACAAAGACAGGCATTTAGAAAACCAAACACCCACCCAGACACATTGGCAAAGAAAGAGAGGGAGGCAAAAATAAATACAACTATATAGATTCAGACATACGAACCAACAAAGACAGGCACTGGGACAAGCAAACACCCACCCAGACACACAAGCAAAGAGAGTGAGAGTATAGATTCAGACGTACAAAGCGACAAAGACAAACACTGGCAGAAGCAAACACCCACCCGGATACACAGGCAAAGAGAGGCACTGGGAGAAGCAAATATCCGCCCAGACACACAGGCAAAGAGAGTTAGAGACAAAAACGCATACAAATGTATAGATTCAGACCAACAAACTGACAAAGAAATGCACTGGGACAAGAAAACAACTGCCTAGAGACACATGTAAAGAGAGTGAGAGAGACAAAAAGCGCAAAAATATACTTAGATTCAGACTACAAACCGACAAAGACACGCACTAGGACTAGCAAATACCCGCCCAGACACACAGGTAGAGAGAGTGGGAGAGACAAAAATACATATAAATATCGCTCAGACACTTGGGTATAGTGAGAGAGACAAGCAAAAAAATTAGGTTTACTTAAGTTCACTTTCACTATTTCATTACCTTAACTGCTGCCATCTTTACAACTAAAGTTATAGGTAGCACACTCTTTCAGAAAAACAGATACAGTGAGAGAGACATGCAAAAAGTTAGGATAACTTAAGCTCACTTAGCGCACTAAGAGAGCTTAAATTAACCTAACTGTTTGTATGTCTCTCTCACTATATCCATGTCCCTAGTCTGAGTCCATGTCTTTTTCGGTTTGTAGTCTGAATCAAAGCATTTGTATGTGTTTTTTGTCTCTCTCACTCTCTTTGCATAAGTCTATGAGCAGGTATTTTCTTTTCCCAGTGCTTGTCTTTGTCGGTTTGTTTGTCTGAATCTATATATTTGTATGCGTTTTTGTCTCTCTCACTCTCTTTGCCTGTGTGTCTGTGCGGATATTTGCTTCTCCCAGTGCCTCTCTTTGCCTGTGTATCTGGGTGGGTGTTCACTTCTGCCAGTGTCGGTCTTTGTCGGTTTGTACGTCTGAATCTTTACTCTCACTCTTTTGCTTGTGTGTCTGGGTGGGTGTTTGCTTGTCCAGTGCCTGTCTTTGTCGGTTTGTATGTCTGAATCTATTTATTTGTATTTGTTTTTGTCTCTCTCACTCCCTTTGCTTATGCGTCTGGGTGGGTGTTTTCTCCTCCTAATGTGTGTCTTTGTGTCAGTTTGTACGTCTGAATCTAAATATTTGTATTGGTTTTTGTCTCTCCCACTGTCTTTGCCTATGTGTCTAGGTGGGTGTTTGCCTATCTCAATGCCTGTTTTTGTCGGTTTGTATGTCTGAATCTATATATTTTTATGCGTTTTTGTCTCTCTCACTTCCGTTGCTTGTATGTCTGGGTAGGAGTAAGCTTATCTCAATGCCTGTCTCTGTTGGTTTTTATGTCTGAATCTATATATTTGTATGTGCTTTTATTTCTCCCGCTCTCTTTGCCTATGTGTCTTGGCGGATGTTTGCTTCTCCCAGTGCCTGTCTTTGTCGGTTTGTATGTCTGAATCTATGTGTTTGTGTACGTTTTTGACTCTCTCACTCTCGTTGCCTGTATATAAGGTGGGTGTTTGTAACTCTCAGCGTCTGTTTTTGTCGGTTTTTACGTTTGAATCCATACTCTCACTCTCTTTGCTTCTGAATCTGGGTGGGTGTTTGCCTCTTTCAGTGTTTGTCTTTGTCGGTTTTTACGTCTCAATCTATACTCTCGCTCTCTTTGCCTGTGCGTCTGAGCAGATGTTTGCTTGTCCTAGTGCCTGTCTTTGTCAGTTTGTATGTCTTAACCTATGTATTTGTATGTGTTTTTGTCTCTCTCTCACTCTCTTTGCCTGTGTATCTGGTTAGGTGTTTACTTCTCCCAATCTGTGTCTTTGTCGGTTTGTACGTCTGAATCTTTACTCTCAATCTCTTTCGTCGGGGGGGGGGGGGGTGTTTGCTCATCTCAGAGCACATCTTTGTCAGTTTGTATGTCTGAATCTATATGTGTCTGGGTGGGTGTTTGCTTCTCCTAGTGCCTGTCTTTGTCGGTTTGTACGTCTGAATCTATATAGTTGCATTTGTTTTTGTCTCTCTCACTCTCTGGGCCTATTTGTATGGGCGAGTGTTTGCTTATCTCAGTGCCTGCCTTTGTCGGTTTGTATGGCAGAATGCGTATGTGTTTTTGTTTCTCTCACTTCCTTTGCTTGTGTGTCTGGGCGGGTGTTTGCTTATCTCAATGGCTGTCTCTTTTGGTTTTTGTGTCTGAATCTATATATTTGCATGTGTTTTTATCTCTCTCACTCTCTTTGCCTATGTGTCTGGCCGTATGTTTGCTTCTCCCAGTACCTGTCTTTGTCAGTTTGTATTTCTGAATCTATGTATTTGTATGCGTTTTTT
>JAQQPU010017128.1:0-16845 GCA_029168905.1 Artemia sp. Kazakhstan ARC1039 | reverse complement strand
GATATATATATATATATATATATATATATATATATATATATTTATATATTTCTAAATTTAGCAGAAGTTGACTTATCTACACATCAGAAGTTTGATGCAAACTATCCCTTAGGGAAAGCGTGACTCAGTTGTTATTGTTATTTTCCAATTCACAGTGATATTATTTATATCGATGTTCCTTAAATATAATCAGTGAATTACATAGGATTGTTCACGTGGCCTGTTATTCAGCGACACTGCTAGTCTGCCCAAACGGGAAGTTGTGCGGTTGTAACTCCTGTCCCCACAATTGTTTAATCTTATTGTTGAGTTGTTGCTGCTACTTTAGCAAATGTGATTGCTTGTTTAGGTGAATTTGATTCGCCGTCTTACGATATATATAAATCTTTACAACCCAGTTGAAGACTCACGTTATAACTCATCACTTACGACCATGTCTGTTTAAAATAAATTTTGCCGGCATAGAGCAGGACAGAGCGGCTCCGTCGCAAGTAAGTTAAGTACGTATAAGAAAATATCCTCAACCTCTTTGGTATGACGTTTTAGGGGTTGTAGTAAATTGTGTTTAGCGCCAAAGAAGGTTCAAATCCAGGGGAAAATTAAATTCGAATATATGTATGTTTGTCTTTAAATCAGTCATCTCAGGTACAAAATTAATGGAAACACACAGCCAGACAAATTCCAGATTATTCTGTTAATCAGCTAAAAAAGAGATGCAGTAAACATTGTTTAATTTTAAACTGGACATTTCGTGTTTAGATGGGAAGTTTCATGTTTCCTGGAAAAATGAATAAATTATCACTCAAAATTAAAAGAGAAAAAGTGTTCCCACGAAAAATGAATATTCCATTATGTTCTTAGATGTTGGAAAGCAAAATATCCAAGAATTAAAACTTGAAGACCCCACATTATGTTTGCTGGTGATTGGATGCCTTCGCCTTTCTGTAAGCAAGCAAAGCTTCAATTATGTGGGCCATTACTGCGAATGCGGCACTGGAAATTGGAAAGAAGAAGAACTTTATTGAGTTGCCGGTAAACACAAACATGGTATTTAATACTAAAAAATCAGAAAAGTAGACAAAATAGTATTTAATTCTCTTGTTCATAGTATAATCAGAAATGAAAGATCTGGTAAAATTCGAAAGAAACTGGTTTTGGGTGATCTAAATTAGAAAAAGTTGAAAAAAGAAGCTTGTATTAAATACAACTATATGAAAAGATAACAGAATAAATTTAAATAAGTGCAGTTCCAAATTTGAATGGTGTCGCACAAGTACTACAGTTATATTTCACGTCATAGTAAATTAAAATCAATTCATAGACTTATTCCACCTAATCTTGGATTTTTTTAAAGCTTTAGACTTAAGCCTTTCATCTCGGGTAATTTTTATGAGTAAAATCTTCTATATTTTCAATTCAGACATAATAAAGAGTATAACTAAAAAAGTAAAGAAAAAAAAATAATAAAAAATAAACAGTAAAGATTATGATTTTCTTAAACTATATCAGCTACTATTTATATTTTTTTAACTACGCGCAACGTTGTTCGGCTAATATTGGGAAGAACTCATTCAAAGAAACACTACCTCAGATTAACAACATAATCACATCCCCCAAATACTTCGGTTAATTCTTTTGCTTCGTTTTTTGGAGGCACTGGTGTATAATCTACTCTAGACCCTAAAGTAGCTGGTATAGAGCTCCGGGCCCCGTATTGCCACGCAGAGATCGATCCACTGTGCCACCACAGATACATGACGTCATAGTGGCATCAGCGTGGACTTTTCACAAGTTTTCCGAACCCAAACCATGACTGCTAACAGGGCTGTGGAGGGGTCTTTAAGAGTGTTGCCACTCGAGGGAACTATAGCCTAGTAAACGACACAGCATTTGCAAGGGATTCTTCCTAGCTAAGTTGCCTCGTCGTAGATAATAGGCTTGTGATCGTCTGTGCAGGATTTCCATTCTTGTTGAATGAAAAGCATCACCAAGTGAAGAATTCAATGTTGTGATCAAGATGGACCCAGAATTGCACAACGCCTCCATTCAACTGGGGTTCCCAATGACTTCTTGCTATCCGGTTCTAAGCCGGCTTAAGCGCTTAATGTAGATGTGTTAGTACCCGTCCTGCACAGGTTCTGGGACCATTGCTTATCCTGAGGCTACAATAATTTCAATGATTTAAAGAATATAAAAATTGCAATTTGGAATGTTACAACATTAAAAAACAACTATCGTATCCAGGGCCGTATCCAGGATTTTTTTTTTGGGGGGGGGAGGGGGTTAAAAGAAGATTTTTTCGGAGAGGGGGAAGGGTTACAAAAAAAATTAAAAAACGCATAAAAAGTTTGTTAATATTCAGTTTCTGTTCCAATTTTACGAGTCGGACAAACATTTCGGGGGGGGGGGGGTTAAAACCCCCTGACCCCTCCCCCTGGATACGGTCTTAATCGTACCGACATTTTAGCAGAGGAATTCAGGCGGTTCGAACTGGACTTATTAGGAATTTCAGAAACTCCTATCCCAGGGGTTGGAAAAACATGAAATTAGGTGAAATAGAATTTATTTACTCAGGTATGAAGGGTGGATTGCATAGGCAGGGAGTAGGGCTTATGACGAATAAGAAAGCTGCTAAGTCTTGTTTAAATTGAGAAGGTAGATGCTAGTTGCTCATTTTATGACTATATAGTGTTGGGTATCAGTCATAGTAGTATATGGCCCTGTAGGACCGACTGAAGGAGATAGTAGTGACTCAGATGAATTTTACTTACAGTTACAGGAGCAAATAGACAAGGTCCAAGGTAGAAATATGGTATTCTTATTAGGGTATTTTATTGCCCAGGTTGGTAGAAGTAGAGATAGATAGTATCCTAGGCTAGGTAAATTTGGTATAGAAAAAATAGTAACAGTTACAGACTGCTGCAATTTTGTAGGTATTACAATCTAGTTATAACCAATACTGTATCTGGTCATAAAATGGCCCATAAGTTAGTATGATATTCACATGATGGTAAGACAGCTAACCTTATTTATTATGTTATTGTAAAGCGAAGACTAGCAGGACCAATACAAGATACGAGGGTACATAGGAGTGCTGTTAACGATACTAAAAGTAAAAATCACCATCTAGTGGTGCCTAGAGTTAATCTAAAGTTGAAATTTAGGAAGGGTAACTACCTTCCGGGAAGCTATGACTCCAGGATGAGAATTTGAGAGACGCTTTCCAGGAACAATTGAATACTAAACTTCAGAGCTTAAAATTTTACCATGTCAAATTTTGGAGAAGATGGATGACATAATTTTAGGAAAATACTTTTTGAAGTTGCTGTTGATGTGCAAGGAAAATAAGGTAGAACGCAACTAGGGAAAGCTGAAATTTAGGAAGGGTAACTACCTTCCGGGAAGCTATGACTCCAGAATGAGAATTTGAGAGACACTTTCCAGGAACAATTGAATACTAAACTTCAGAGCTTAGAATTTCACAATGTCAAATTTTGGAGAAGATGGATGGCATAATTTTAGGAAAATACTTTTTGAAGTTGCTGTTGATGTATAAGGGAAGAAAGGTAGAAAGGGAGGTGAAGTTGGAGCCAATTTTCCCAAATCAAGTAAAAATGACAGTTAAAACTGAAAAATAATCGATTTATTACCATACAGGCAAAGATATAACAAAAGAAAACTGACCTGTTTCTCTGGATACTTGATTTATGCAGACTTATCTTAGTTTTGACAAGATTTTTTTGCAGAAACTAAATTTCAGCTGGGGGGTAAACCGAGGGGTAGGGGGGGGCTTAGGTCTGGAGGGAGCAGTTGCCCCCTGCCCCATAGTAAATTGCGCCCCTGAATGTGAAGAAAGTGGAGAAAGCGTTAAAATATGAATTAAGGAGAAGGCAATTAGAGGTCACGGATGAAATTACTGAAGATCTGGAAGATACAGCCAGACGGCATAATAGTAAAATTTTGTACTGGCAGGTTTTTTTTGGAGGAAGAATCAGTAAGAATACTAAAAAATTCAGTAAGAATACTAAAAAATAATAAGACCCCGTGGACTGATAGTATGATAAATGAGATTTATAAATATGGTGGTTTTGAAGCTAGAGTTATGAAGTTACGTTGTTATGACGATTATGAATATGATTTTTTAAAAAGGGGAAGTACTTAGTGATATTAGGACAACTCTAATTAAACTCCTCCATAAGAACGGTGATAAGAGTGAGCGTGGTAACTATAGACGTATAATCTTCGTTTCTGTAGGAAGTAAATTACTTATTATGATGATCCTTTTTAGACTTAGAGATACTGTAGATAAAGTTTTAAGAGAATAACAATGCAGTTTAAGGAGGGAAGAGGATGTGCCGACAAAATTTTCACTTTTGGATTAATAATTGAAAACTGTCTGAGTCATCAAACCCATTTAGTCCTCAGTTTTATAAATTAAACTGATAAAAGAGCTTTAGCGAGAGTCCTATTTTTGTATGCTATACCAGGTAAATAGATTAAAGTAATAAGTGGTATGTACAAGAATAACATTGTTGCGGTTAAGGTTAGTAGCTGGTTTCGTATTAAATTAGAATTTAGGCCGGGTTGCGTCCTATCCTCATTGACATGGATCGTTCTGATGGACTTTATCCTAAGGAGCAGAGCAAATGCAATGGGAGAACACGTAACATATTGGGGAAGTAAAACTCCTAGACTTAGATTATGCTGATTATTTAAGCAGCCTAGATGAAAATGTTAGCAAAAAGAATTAATCTTTTAGAGGTTTTGCGAGTTCAGGATGCAAGAATAGGTATGAAAATTAATGTTAAGAAGACTAGACCGCTAAAACTATAGGAATAAATGAATATGAAGGGGTGATTTTGGGTAATGAGAAGATCGACCAAGTGGACAGCTTCACTCACCTAGGTAGTATTGTTAGTGTTAAATGAAAAGAAACAAGTCTCTTCAACTAAAAGCAAGGAACAACATTAAAATTTAAAAACAGCAAAAATTACCGTGTTACATACAAGGAGCTTGCCCATCAAAAGCATTGTTATTGCACCTTTGAACTATGCTGAAACAAAATAGTTATCTCGAAATTTTGATCTGACGAATTTGGGGGAGGGAGAGGGGAGCTAGCCTGCAATCATTTTCGTCACTTACAAACGGCGCTAGCTTTAATTTCTGTTCATATTAGTCCTCTACCGATATTCTAGGACCATTAGTTCGTTGTGTTCGTCCCTGGTAAAACACCCCAAAAAATATATAAACACACATCCGTGATCTTTCTTTTGGCAAAAAATGCAAATTCTTAAACAGTGCTAAAAAATGCTAGCCCTTAAACAGTTCTTGAAGATGGGAGCTTGAAATTTCTACAGCAGGATTCTCTAATTCACTTCATTTGATTGTGCGATTTTCATTAAGATTCCTTGACTTTTAGGGGGTGTTTCCCTCCACTTTTGGAAATTAGGCAACTTTTCTCAGGATCGTAGCCTTTGATGAATAAAATTAAACTTGATGAATCTCGCGTATTTGGAATCAGCATAATAGGCTGATTCTTGTAATAAATCTATTGATATAAAAATTCTGTGTCTTAGATTTTCGGTTACTATTGAACCATGTCGCTCCTTCATTATAGTTCGCTACCACGAATTGTTTGAAAGACGGCGGGTGCAGTGAAGATGTTAAAAGTAGAGTAGCCATGGCCCAGGGTGTTTTTTCACAGTTGAAGAAAGTTTGCAAGAATAGGAAGATGTGACTGCGACCCAAGATTAGATAAATATAGTAATGACAATGGTCAATCATGGTCCTGAAGCTTGGGCGTTCCGAAAAATGGGAGATGATTTGCTAAATGTTTGCCAGAGAAATCGGATACGGTTTGTTTTAGATGTCCGTCGGACTGACCGTATCTCTAAGAGTAAGCTGTGCCAAAAATCTGGTTCGATCCCGCTTTCTTGGGCTTTAATAGGAAAAAGGTCGATATGACAAGGACCGGTTCTGCGGATGAAAGATATCAGATTGCCAAAGATCGTCCTTGTCGGCAAACCGTCTAAGGCCAAACGAAAAGTAGGTCGTTCCCGAATGAGGTGGGAGGGTGCCATAAGGAATGATTTAAGGGAAACGTGACCTTTTTATGAGGGTGTAAAGAGGGGGGCTTTCATTAGATTGGTATGCAGTAGGAGTTGCAATCAGTTGTTAGTAGTATTACCAGATAACATGCCCCCGAAAGTGTATTTATAATATAGTCGTATATTTTTTTTGCAGGGGGGGGTCTCTAGAACAATTCATGGAAGAGAATGCACAAACCCAACTTCAAACGAAGCCACGCTAGGGTTGGAGACCCACGTACTACCTTAGGGTAACAAGGACCATTTGTGAGGGCCAATTTATAAATAAAATATAAATTAAAACATAAGAATGTATAAAGAAAGACCATATTTGATGTGCGTCTTTTACGTAATATATTGCTACGGTAAAAGATATAAATAAGACTAAATAAGTCTTTTTAAAACTTGTGTAAAACTAAATGAAACTTACATCAGTTTCATCGCTCCTCCAAAGTTTGTTCCAAGGTATGTTGTTAAATTGTTAAGCGGTAAATACCGTGGAACTGAAGTGGGTGCAAAACCAGCCATCTAAAATAAGAAAACGAAGCTGAAACTTAGAGGTATGATCCAAGGGTAAGAAAATTAGGTAATGGTACACGGACCTGATGGAAACAGTACACAAGACGCAGAATAGAAACAAGGTACTTTTGTTAGGGAGTTTTAATGCTTAGAATGCCACAAATAAAGATAAATAATATTTTAACTAAGGTCTGTATAGCCTTAGAAGAAAATTACTAATGCTAATAGACTGCCACAGTTTTGTAGGCATGAAGATCTAAAAAAACAAATACTGTAATTGGCCATAGAGTGGCCCATATTTCAACATTGTATTCACGTGGTGATTAGTTATTAGAAATAGGTAAATAACAGGGTTATTACAGGATATTAAGGCATGCAGGCTTCCGCCAAAATTCTATAGGCATAAAGATTTAGTAAAAACAAATACTATGATTGGCCATAAAGTGGCCACTATTTAAACATCGTATTCACGTGGTGATTAGTTATTAGAAATAGGCGAATAACAGGGTTAATACAGGACATTAAGACATGCAGGGCTCCCCTATTGAACAAGAATTATTTGTGGCAGGCAGGGTTGCCACCCAGTGAGAAACAAATCACTAGATTTTAGCGATTCTTTGGTTGATTTAGTGATTTTCTTCAACAGTTTAATGGTCTATGTGTAGATTTATTTTTATATTTTCTCAACCAAAAATCACTAGAAATAGCGATAAATTACTAAAGGAGGCAGTCCTGGTGGCAGGGCAATAGAGGGCAGTAAAGTACTAAGTACCATTTTGCTGACTCTATGTTCCTTCCTATGCTATTTGGGCGGATTATATTCCTTCCTATGCTGTTCTAGGCAACACTCACGGATACAAGAATATACAGTGTAGTTTGACGTGCACATTGCAATCAACCTTTTCAAAGAGAGTGAGTAGAACCTGTCAAAGAGTTTGATAACCTCTAGCTTAAAGGCATCTCATCGAGTTTGATTAAGAATGCAACATGTCTAGAATTGATGCCATATGCTGTTGAATCATTTACCAAAAAATAACTCTATTTGCAAAAAAAGGGTTAAGAATTTGCGAATTGTACTCTATGAACGATATTAATTAATGTTTGAATAATAGGAGCGTGAATGATTCTAATTAGCGATTGGATCGTATGAAGATGGAGAAAAAGAGTTAAACTGATTAGCAGTTAAGGTAACCCCGAAGAGCATGTTAACTCATAGCTTATTTATTATAAATTTGGAACAATATCAATCTATGGAAATGGTTAACGATGATAAAATGGTCTTATGACTTGACCTAGATTTACTTCTTCGATATGTTCTGTATAATACACAAGTGGCGTTTGAACAGTGTTGTCTATTTAAAATAGAGTATAACGTTATAGTATACTAAAAAGTTGATACTAAGAGAGATGTAGATGGCAAGAAAAGAATTTTAATAATGAAATTCAGAACAAACCTTAGAAATCCTTGTAAATCAATTAGTAAGGTGTATGTGAGTACGAACCATCAAGGATCATAAGCACCAACGACCCTAACCACCAGAGACCTCAACCCCCCATAGGTCCCCTATCCCCAAACTCGAAGGGCACCCCCTCCCTCCAACTTTTTGCACCCCCCCCCATTTTTTTGAATTTTTTTGAATTTTTTTTTAACTTTTTTTTTATTATTTTTTACCATGATATATTTTTTTCAACTTTTTTTTACATGTCTTCGAATGAGTGAAACATACTTAAAACATAAAAAATCACATTTAATATTTTCCAAACTCAAAATGAGAATGGTATAGACATGTTAGTCATGACTTTTACTATTACAAAAATAATGTTTGTAGTAGCACTTTTTTTATTGGACTAAATTTGTTTTTTGGACTTCGAAATTATTCAACTTTTTTTTACGTATCTTAAAATGACATAAAATGTGCTTACGGCTCTAACAATTGTACTCTATGCTTGCTCAGAGACATGATGCGGCTTTCTCACTGGTACTTTATGGCAGGTTATCGACACAATGTAGTTTATTGCATGTATTAAATCAATATTTTTTACGCAAGCAGAAGTATTTAAACTATGAAACAAGTACAAGTGGTAGCACTATTGGAAATGTATGCATGCATTGTCATGACAGTAAGGAATTAAATTTCTTTGGAGTACCGAAAAAATTCAACTCTTATGTTGGTGGATATGCAAGATTGAGATCTTCAGAGATGATTGCACTCAAAGAGAATGCCAACATAAAAATAATCGTTGATTATAGAGGACAACTCCTTGCTACTGTTGCAGGTAACACATTACCTACTGATAAATCCTATCGTCAGCTTTCGGGTATTAGCATTCAACGGAAGACCAAAAAAAGAAAGGCCTACTCTTCTACTAATATCATAAACCATATCTTGTCTACGTTTCGAAACTGTTACCTGTGTAAAAATAGTGCGATAATAGACAGTGAAATTGCCAGAAATATAAAAAGGGCATTGCTAGAAAATATAACCATGGAATATAAAGAAGAATCGATGAAAAAAAAGTACCAGCAAACGTTACTGCCATTGATCAAACAGTCAATGAACCAAATAATACCAAAGACGAAAAGCATATTGAGCCTGTCCATGACACACCAGTAAAAATTGTGTATGACTCAAAATGGAATAATGATTATTCTACTGATAACGAACTAAAAGAAGACAATAACTACAATATCAAGAGAGAACATGATGCACTATTTTATGGAACGGATTCAAAATGTCCAAAGTTGATCATTGATATTAATAATGTATCATAATATATCTTTTGTATTTATCTTTTGCATAGCATTATTTCATTAAAAATATATTATGCATTACATTGTTATGTGTTCATTATTTTTAGATTAATCTAGCATATCAAAAGTTTAGAATGTCTATTAAAGCATCGGAGATGTAAGAAAAGGAATTTGCATACATCTATTGTCAGACACATGGGATAACATTGACAAAATCTAGGTATCAGAATGAATAAATTCTTTATTAACATCAGTTGTTGGATATGTCATTATGAAAAAATTGTAAGTAAGTAAGTAAAAAACTATTTCTTGAATTCACCTCTTGGATACACAATACAGAAATTTAATTCAGGAAATTATGAAAAAAATGGAACAAATTCTTATTAACATTCTTTATCGATTGAATTCGCTTCCATCAACATCCTATGTCAGATACATCGAATAAAATTGACAAAATGTAAATATCAGAGTGAATAAATACTTTATCAACATCACTTATCGGATATATCGGATAAAATTGACAAAATCTAAGTATCAGAGTGATTAAAATCTAAGTATCAGAGTGAATATTCCATATCAACCTCCCTTTCTCGAATACATGGGATAAAATTTACTAAATCTAAGTATCAGAGTGAATAAATGCTTATTAACATCATTTGTCGGGTATATCGGATAAAATTGAGAAAATATAAGTATCAGATTGATTAAATTCTATATCAACATCCATTTTTGGAATACATGGGATAAAATTGACAAAAGCTAAGCGTCAGAGTGAATAATTTTTTTATTAACATCTTTTTTCAGATACAACGAATATAGTTGTCAAAATCTAAGTATCAGAGTGAATAAATGCTATATCAGCATCCTTTGTCGGATATGTTGGATAAATTCGACAAAATCTAAGTGTCAGAATGAATAAATTTTTTTTATCAACACATTTTGTCAGATACATCAAACATAATTGACAAAATCTAAGCATCAGAGTGAATAAATGCATTATCAACAGCATTTGTCGGGTATGTTGGATAAAATTGACAAAATCTAAGTATCAGATTAATTAAAATTTATATCAACATCCATTTCTCGAATACATGGGATAAAATTGACAAAAGCTAAGTGTCAGAGTGAATAATTTTTTTTATCAACATCTTTTGTCAGATACAACGAATATATTGGACAAAATCTTAATATCAGATTGATTAAATTCTACATCAGCATCCTTTGTCGGATATGCTGGATAAAATTGACAAAAGCCAAGTGTCAGAGTGAATAATTTTTTTTATCAACATCTTTTGTCAAATACATCAAATATAATTGACAAAATCTAAGTATCAGAGTGATTAAATGCTATATCAGCATACTTCGTCGGATATCTCGGATAAAATCTAAGTATCAGAGTGATTAAATTGTATATCAACACCCATTTCTCGGATAAATGGGACAAAATTGACAAAATCTAAATATCAGATTGATTAAATTCTATATCAGCATCCTTTGTCGGATATGCTGGATAAAATTGACAAAAGCTAAGTGTCAGGGTGAATAAATTTTTTTTATCAACATCTTATGTCAAATACATCAAATATAATTGACAAAATCTAAGTATCAGAGTGATTAAATGCTTTATCAGCATCCTTTGTCGGATATCTCGGAAAAAATCTAAGTATCAGAGTGATTGAATTCTAAATTTCTCAGATACATGGGATAAAATTGACAAAATCTAAGTATCAGAGTGAATAATTTTTATTATCAACAATTTTTGTCAGATACAACGAATATAATTGACAAAATCTAAATATCAGATTGATTAAATTCTATATCAGCATCCTTTGTCAGATATGCTGGATAAAATTGACAAAAGCTAAGTGTCACAGTGAATAAATTCTATATCAACATCTTTTGTCAAATACATCAAATATAATTGACAAAATCTAAGTATCAGAGTGATTAAATGCTTTATCAGCATCCTTTGTCGGATATCTCGGATACAATCTGAGTATCAGAATGATTAAATTCTATATCAACATCTTTTGTCAGATACAACGAATATAATTGACAAAATCTAAATATCAGAGTGAATAAATACTTTATCAACATCCTTGATCGGATATGTCGGATAAAATTGACAAAATCTAAGTATCAGTGTGAATAAATGCTTTATCAACGTCCTTTAAATGCATTATCAACATCATTTGTTGGCTATATCGGATAAAACTGACAAAATCTAAGCATCAGATTGATTAAATTCTATATCAACATCCCTTTCTCGAATACATGGGATAAAATTGACAAAATCTAAGTGTTGGAGTGAATAATTTTTTTTATCAACATCCTTTGTCAGATACATCGAATAAAATTTGACAAAATCTAAATATCAGAGTGAACATATGCTTAAACAACATCCTTTATCGGATATGTCGGATAAAATCGACCAAATCTCAGTATTAGAGTGATTAAATTCTATATCAACATCCTTATCTCGGATACATAGGATAAAATATACAAAATCTAAGTGCTAGAGTGAATAATTTTTTTTATCAACATCCTTTGCCAGATACATTGGATAAAATTAACAAAATCTAAGTGTCAGAGTGTGAATAAATACTTTATCGGCATCCTTTGCCGGATATGTTGAATAAAATTGACAAAATCTAAGTATAAGAGCGAATAAATGCTTTATCACCATCCTTTGTTGGATGTGTTGGATAAAATTGACAAAATCTAAGTATCAGAGTGAATAAATGCTTTATCAGCATCCTTTGTCGGATATGTCGGATAAAATTGACAAAATCTATGTGTTAGAGTGAATAATTTTTATTATCAACATCTTCTGTCAGATACATCGGATGAAATTGAGAAAATCTAAGTACCAGATTGAATAAATGCTCTATCAACATCATTTGTCGAATATGTCGGATAAAATTGACAGAATCTAAGTATCAGAATGTATCTAACTATCAGACATCCTTTGTCGGATATGTCGGATAAAATTGACAGAATCTAAGTATCAGAGTGATTAAATTCCATATTAGCATCCCTTTATCAGATACATGGGATAAAATTGACAAAATCTAAGTATAAGAGTGAATAAATGCTTTATCAACATCCTTTAAATGCATTATTAACATCATTTGTCGGCTATATCGGATAAAGTTCACAAAATCTAAGTATCAGATTGATTAAATTCTATATCAACATCCTTTGTCAGATATGTCGGATAAAATTGACAGAATCTAAGTAACAGATTTATTAAATTCTATATCAACATCCCTTTCTCGGATACATGGGATAAAATTGACAAAATTTAAGTATCAGAATGAATAAATTCATTATCAACATCCTTTGTCGGATATGTCGGATAAAACTGACAGAATATAAGTATCAGAGTGATTAAATTCCATATCAACATCCCTTTCTCGGATACATGGGATAAAATTGACAAAATCTAAGTATCAGAGTGAATAAATGCTTTATCAATATCCCTTAAATGCATTTTCAACATCACATGTCAGATACATCGGATAAAATTGACAAATTCTAAGTACCAGAAAGAATAAATTCGTTTTCAAAGTTTTTTAGCGGATACATCAGATAACAGTCATAAAATCCAAGTTCCATTAATTTTGACTTCATGCATCGTTACGCTGAATTTAGGTTAGACTGGTTATACGAGATGGCAGCACACCCGCTCAGACACACAGTCATAGCGAGAGAGATATTCAAAAAGTTGATTTAATTTAGGTTCACTTAGAGTGTTAATGACTTTATCATGTGCACACACTTTCTTCGAATAATTCATTTTCACTTCTTTTTTTAAAAATATGGTGTTGGTGTTTATCCCTCCAATGGGAAAAAATTATTGATTTAATACGCGCAATAAACTAAATAGTCTCAATAACCTACCATGGAGTACCACTGGGAAAGCAGCTCGGAAATATCAAAACAATAGGTTAGGTTGATTTAGTTTACGTGTGCGCACGTAAGGATGTTGATAATGAATTTATTCAATCTGGTTTTAGATTTTGTCAATTTTATCCCCTGTATCCAAGAAAGGGATGTTGATAAAGTATTTATTCAATCTGATACTTAGATTTTGTCAATTTTATCAGATAGAGCCGACAAAGGATGTTGATAATGAATTTATTCACTATGGCACTTAGATTTTGTCAATTTTATCTGATTTACCCGACAAATGATGTGGATAATGAATTTATTCACTTTGGTACTTAGATTTTGTCAATTTTATCCGACATATTCGACAAATGATGTTGATAGAGCATTTATTCAATCTGGTACTTAGATTTTTTCAATTTTATCCGATGTATCTGACAGAAGATGTTGATAAAAAAAATTATTCACTCTAACACATAGATTTTGTCAATTTTATCCGAAATATCCGACAAAGGATGCTGATAAAGCATTTATTCACTCTGATACTTAGATTTTGTCAATTTTATTCAACATGTCCGACAAATGATGCTGATAAAGTATTTATTCATACTCTGACACTTAGATTTTGTCAATTTTATCCAACACATCCGACAAAGGATGGTGATAAAGCATTTATTCGCTCTTATACTTAGATTTTGTCAATTTTATTAAACATATCCGAAAAAGGATGCCGATAAAGTATTTATTCACACTCTGAAACTTAGATTTTGTTAATTTTATCCAATGTATCTGGCAAAGGATGTTGATAAAAAAAAATTATTCACTCTAGCACTTAGATTTTGTGAATTTTATCCTATGTATCCGAGATAAGGATGTTGATAAAGAATTTAATCACTCTGGTACTGAGATTTTATCAATTTTATCCGACATATCTGATAAAAGATGTTATTAAAGCATTTATTCACTCTGATATTTAGATTTTGTCAAATTTTATTCGATATATCTGACAAAGGATGTTGATAAAAAAAAATTATTCACTCCAACACTTGGATTTTGTCAATTTTATCCCATGTATTCGAGAAAGGGATGTTAATATAGAATTTAATCAATCTGATACTTATATTTTGTTAGTTTTATCCGATAAAGCCAACAAATGATGTTGATAATGCATTTAAAGGATGTTGATAAAACATTTATTCACTCTGATACTTAGATTTTGTCAATTTTATCCCATGTATCCGAGAAAGGGATGTTGATATGGAATTTAATCACTCTGATACTTAGATTTTTTCAATTTTATCCGACATATCCGATAAAGGATGTTGATAAAGTATTTATTCACTCTGATAATTAGATTTTGTCAATTATATTCGTTGTATCTGCCAAAAGATGTTGATATAGAATTTAATCACTCTGATACTTAGATTTTATCCGAGATATCCGACAAAGGATGCTGATAAAGCATTTAATCACTCTGATACTTAGATTTTGTCAATTATATTCGATGTATTTGACAAAAGATGTTGATATAGAATTTATTCACTCTAACACTTAGCTTTTGTCAATTTTATCTAGCATATCCGACAAAGGATGCTGATAGAATTTAATCAATCTGATATTTAGATTTTGTCAATTATATTCGTTGTATCTGACAAAAGATGTTGGTAAAAAAATTATTCACTCTGATACTTAGATTTTGTCAATTTTATCCCATGTATCCGATAAATTTAGAATTTAATCACTCTGATACTTAGACTGTGTCAATTATATTTGATGTATTTGACAAAAGATGTTGATAAAAAAAATTATTCACTCTGACACTTAGCTTTTGTCAATTTTATCCAGCATATCCGACAAAGGATGCTGATATAGAATTTAATCAATCTGATATTTAGATTTTGTCAGTTATATTTGTTGTATCTGACAAAAGATGTTGATAAAAAAATTATTCACACTGATACTTAGATTTTGTCAATTTATCCCATGTATCCGAAAAATGGGTGTTGATATAGAATTTAATCACTCTGATATAAATAATTTCTTAGACCACACTGCTTTTCCATTAAAAACAAAAAAATTTTAAACAAGAAAAACGGGTTTTAATTTTCTATAAAGCAGTGAAATACAAAACAATTAATTATGCACAAAAGCTCCGAATATTTCGACCCCACATCCGGGAGCCTTTCTCAACGAAAAAAAAAAAAAAACTTACATCACAGTAAAACATACTAAACACATAAAGAGAAAGAAAAAAAAACAAAAGAAAAAATATAAATAAATAAGAAACAAAACTCACATATTAAATAAACACTTCCATGCACTGAATGTCTATATGATTCAACTCGCCTCCTCCCAGTATATAAATGGAAATATATTAAATAAACACTTCCATGCACTGAATGTCTATAATGATTCAACTCGCCTCCTCCCAGTATATAAATGGAAATCTATCAAAAATGAAGAATACATTTATACTTAGACCAAAACAATAAAAGGTCAACTAACCCCCCGGCCCATAACCCCTAATTAAATTTCACAAGTTCATCAACCAATTTATGAATTATAAATTGAATGGATTCGTTTGGTTGCAAGCTTAGCTGCAGTTCGTTTACTTTTCTCATCATTTAACCCATTCTGATCTTTGTTCGCAAGGTCATCTTTCGTTTCAGAAATATTATTAAAATCAGTACTGGTTGAATATCTTGCCTGCATTTTAATTAAACTATTATAAATTGAATTGATCCCAAATTCCCCTTCATCTCTATTGATACTAGTACCCCCATAAATTATCTTTTTTATTTCTATAATTTCCCTGAAGCTTTGTAAAAGTCCTACAGACGTATCTACTATTTTTGTTTGATCAAATAAAATACTGTGATGAGGAAAATTATAAAGATGTTCTGCAACAGCTGACTCAAACGTTTCTGGTGTTTTGTTTTGTTTTAGAGCGCAATCTATTGCATTCTTGTGTTGTTGTAGCCTATTTTCTAAAGTTTGTTGCGTTCTTCCCACATAAAATTTACCACAAGAACATGGAATTTTGTATACTCCTTTTTGCAAATTTCTCGGTACCTTGTCTTTCCCTTTATTTAACAACGAGCTTATATTATGTCCTGATTTACATGCTGTATTTATATTATGTTTTTTTAATTCTCTTCTTAATTTTTGTGATAAAATTGGTATAAAAGGCAAAGTTATGTAATTTGTTTCTTGATTTGACCCATCTTCTTCTAATATTTTTGGTTCCGTCAACTTTTTTTTCCTTTTTTCAATTATTTCAGAAATCATATATTCCGGATAGCCATTACCTATTAGAATATCCTTAATAAAAATTAGTTCATTTCTTATGTATCCTGGTGGTGCTAATTTTAATACCCTATCAACTAAAGAAATAACCACACCCCTTTTTACCTGGATCGGATGATTTGATGTGAATGACAAATAACGGTTGTTACTAGTCGGTTTACGGTAAATTGAAAATGCTAGTTCGTTATTATTTCTATGGATCAAAATATCTAGAAACGGTAACTTATTCTCTGTTTCCTTTTCAATTGTAAAAATTAATTCTCCTCCCAAATTATTTAAATGTTCCAAAAA
>JAQQPU010017127.1:2365-19063 GCA_029168905.1 Artemia sp. Kazakhstan ARC1039 | reverse complement strand
TACTTCAAGTTGTAAAATTGGTTTAGGAGGGACATTACGTAAAGAACTTATTCTGAAAAAGCATAATAAAGCCTTTTGAAAAGTATTGCTTGGTGTTGGGGTATTCAAAAAGCCATAAAGTAAAGTTGTGTTTGAAAAGGATGAGTACTTCAAGTTGTAAAATTGGTTTAGGAGGGACATTAAGTAAAGAACTTGTTCTGAAAAGATATAAAAAAAACCTTTTGTAAAATTGGTTTAGGAGGGACATTACATAAAGAACTTGTTCTGAAAAGTATAAAAAAGCCTTTTGAAAAGTATTGCTTGGTGGGGTATTCAAAAAGTCCTAAATTATTGTGGGGAGTAAAAAGGATGAGTACTTCAAGTTGTAAAATTGGTTTAAGAGGGACATTACGTTAAGAACTTGTTCTGAAAAGATATAAAAAGCCTTTCGAAAAGTATTGCTTGGTGTTGGGGTGTTCAAAAAGTTGTAAAGTATTGTTGGGAGTGAAAAAGATGAGTACTTCAACTTGCAAAATGGGTTTAAGAGGGATATTAAGAAAGGAACTTGTTCTAAAAAGATATAATAAAGCCTTTCGAAATGTGGGGGCCCTTCTGTGTCTCAAGTGCGCAAAAAAAGTATTAAAAAAATGGGGAGTGGGGGGGGTGTGGGGGCGGGGGGGGTGCCTTTTTGGGGGCGCGGGGGGGGGGGAGGGGCCCTTTGGGGGCCGGGGGGAGGGGTCATTTTGGGGTGGGGCGGTGGAATGGGGGCCCTTTAGGGGCCCGGGGGGAGGGGGACCTTTTGGGGCCCGCGGGGAGGGGACCTTTGGGGGCCGGGGGAGGAGGCCTTTTGGGGGCCCGGGGGAGGGGGACTCTTTGGGGGCCCGGGGGGAGGGGGACTTTTGGGGTTGGGGTAGGGGACCTAACAACACTGTTCAAATGGAACTTGTGTATTATAACAACCACAGAGTTTCACCCCAAATCATTTTCTAAAATGTCAAACTGTTTCGTTCAAATAATCCCTAAAATATCTCAATCTCTTTCGCCCAAATAATTTCCTTAGAGTAATTCCTTCGTGTTCCTTTGTTTCGACACCACTGCGCTGTCACATTTGAAATTCACAGGAAACCATTACTCGCGTAAAATATATTCAATCTGTCTTGATCTCGTATGAATTTCTGAAAAATATCTAAGGCGTTCCTACTTACACTATTATGGCTTCGATAGAATATTAATTTTATCTCTCAGACCTAAAGATCAGAGAAGTCATATTTAAAAATAGAATATTAATTTATCTCTCAGACCTAAAGACCCGAGAAGCCATATTTAAAATGAAATCCCCTCATGATAGAATCCCCCCCCCCGATTATGTAAATCAATTTCTCATAAATCCTGTCCCCTCTAGTGGATGAATACATTGCCCTTAAAAGAGGTTTTGACCTGTCAATCAATAATCCATGAATAATTTTTTTAACATCAGTATTGGATAAGGGGGTTCTACTCAGGGCATAACTTACAACCCTTGCCCTGAGGGCTGGGAGGAGTGTCCTCCTCAAAAACATAATCTATATCTGGAAATCAACTATGCTGAACAAAATAGCCATCTCAAAATTTTGATTGGATGTGTTTGGGGAAATGGTGGGCGTGGAAGGGTTGTAAGTTGCGTTCCAATCACTTTCGACTATTAAAAAGGGCACAAGCCACTCCAATTTGCAATAGAATAAGCCCTTTTCGAAGTTTCTACGACAACTCCTTCGATACGAAGTGCCCTGGTCTAAAGAAAAAAAATAAATAGTACATTGTGCCAACATCGTTTTTTACTTAGGCAGCGCGATTGCGCTGCCTATAATTATAAAGGGAAATCAAGTGGAACTTTTCAGTGTGACATCGTTTATGTTGATAAGTTTCGTGCAAGTATAATATTTAAAGTTTGTTTTGTACCATCTCAACTCTGTCTGACTGGTCCTTAATCAGGCTAGGATTGCAAGCTTGACATGCATGTTCAAGACAATGTCTAACCTAACTGCAATACACATACTTTAAAATCTCAGTTCTCATATCAAGTTTCTTCACATTTGAAAAGGAATGTTAAAACTAGCCACTTTTTTCACTCAGATAGTCAACGTGCAAATTCCGTCTTAAATCTCTATTCGAAAGTGCCCTAAGTGTATTTAGTGTTTGTTTCGTCGTTAGTAAGAAAGTATACAGAGTATGACTGTCAACCGTTTGGAAGAAAAAAGTCATAGAGGAGCTTTTAGCCTCACTAACCGTCAGTTTTACCTGTCTTAGCTCAGTTTTTAAATCCGTAAGAATTCTCCTTGGGTCATTCGTCAACAAGTATAAAACGTTCGCGAATTGTTGTTAAAATACGAGCAAAACTATAAAAAATGAAGATGGGCCTGATTTCCACAAAAAAGATAAAGTTAAGATTGATCATGATCAGGAAGTTGGACACCCTGATATCTATTAAAAAAAAATATATATTGCAAGCATTCGCACAAAAACTAAACAGATGCCTACAACCTTATTTTCTTACGCTATTGCACGATGGTTAGAACTTTTAAAAGCATTAACTCATAATGTTGGGAACATTTCTTAGCTTCTACATCGCCGGACAGAGATTCAAAGACAAAACTTTCAAACAATTCCAAAAGAGTCGTTGTTTTTTAATCGGTCATAACCAGTAACATCTTTGGAGACTTTACACTCAGGAATTGGCGCAACATACGCTTGTTTAAAACCACTAGGGAAGACACCATCAATAATACCCTGGTTTAAAATCGTGGCAGGAGTCGATAAAAGATCATAAAACTTAGTAGCCAAATTGGCATCTCTTTTGAGCAACTACTCTTTTTGGAGTCAAGTGCCTTTAACTTATAAGCAATGAGCTAATCTGCAGGGTAGAGGTCTGTGAAACTTGTCACTAGGCAATAAAACTGTTAGTTACAGGTGAATTTTGCAAATAGGTGCGAGAAATGGATTAACATCAATAATTAACAAAGGTTTAGTATTACCATGTGTGATTTCAACTTTAGTCAATTTTTACCAATAATATTCTGAATCACACAATGAAATTTCCGCGGATGGGATTTGTATAATTTACTTATTATTTTAGCAGCGCACAGTTTACACGACCATTTTATTCTACGCGCCATTCCATTCCTTTTAATCTATTGTACTCTCTCTTAGGTCTATTTAACTGCAACTCCTTTTTCAATTTAATCAGATCTCGAACATCTTAGGAATCCCATCGTTCATCAATTGATTTCGCAGACACTTTCTTGTTGGAAAATCTTATAGTATTGTTCGAATAGTTAATTTTAAAAAATTTGCCAGTATGCCAGTATGCATACAAAGAAATTCATCAAGTTCCTTCAATACTTATTTTTCCCACAGCCAAAATGGGACCATTTAGGGTACTTAATACTCTGCACGCTACCAATTTTGCTGGTTATTCTCTTCTAGTGGAAAAGTGGTTTTCTAAACCTGTTTCTCTGATTCCTTTATTATTCTGCGGTCGTTTATCTCTGATGAAACTAATAATCATGTTTTTAATACAAATCATATCCAAATTCCATTAACTTCGTCTGTAATGTCAAACCTCAATCCTATAACGACGAGTCATATTGTATGTAACCAATAACCAAGAAATTAATTTAAGGGGTTTCGATAAGTGCTTTTGAAGAGCAAACTCAGTAATTGCAATCGACTATTGAACGCTAAAAATCCCAAAAATCAATTGCAACAAGCTTATCGAACGCGGGGCTAGCTTGTTCAAATCAGTCCGTTGTAAAATTTTTGGCTCCTCTTTAATGATTTTGTCTTCTTTTTCTGAGTTAATGTTTATTCTAGACTTACGCTTCTTCCCCCTCCTTTATAGGCCAAGGAGCCTTTGTGGAGATTAGTGCCATGTATTTATTGTATTTCTAACGTATTATGAACAAATCTTATATAAATAGATATGAAGCGAAATTTAGGTAGCCTCATCATCCATAATGAATAACCTCATCCATAGCAAAATTTAGGTAACCTCGTCATTCATAATGAATAACTTCATCCATAGCAAGATTTAGGTAACCTCATCATTAATAATGAATAACCTTATCCATAACCCTATAAAACATACCTTGTTCTTATTCACTCAAACGTAATTTGTTTATTAAAAAATCGTTTATGACGCATATATAAGCCCGCAATTTGTTATCCTGGATCTCTTTCTATTATTAATTATGAAAAATTTTCCACAAAATAAGTTTTTCAAAAAAAGTAAAGGACTCCATTAAACAAAAAATGAGCAAAAATAAAAATCAAATAATCTACCAAGCGTGAAACTACCGCAAATCAGCATAGATAAATAAATGAAACCCAAAACGAACAGAAATTACAATAAATAACCGAGTCAAACTCAAAACGAGCAGGAATTAACATAAGTTGAGCTCAAAACCCCTATGCCATCCCAAGGCCAGAACATATTTTGCACTTTACTGAAAAAAATATAAATGTTTTTACTTTTATAACTTTAATAAATCAAATAATATTAACATTTTGATTACTAAATATCAGTATATGTTTATTGAACAGACAATGCACATTCATTTGTATTTTTTTAGTAAATTGCAAATTATCTTCTGGCCTTGAGAAGACATAGGGGGTTTTGAGCCCAACTTATGTTAACTTCTGCTCGTATTGTAGTTTTTACCCCTTTTGAAGTTTTTACGACAAACTCTATCTATAAAAACCTTATATGCCCCCTGGGCATATAAGGGTCTTATAGATAGGTTTTTAACTTATAACCCCAGGCTTTATGCCCTGGGGGCTTTGGAGGGTTTATCATCCTTAAATATATAATATCCAGAACTTTCAACTACGCTGAAAAAAATGGCTATCTCTAAACTTTGATTGAACGTGTTTGGGAAAATGGTGAGGATGAGAGGGGGGTCAATTACTCTCAACTCACTTTCGACTATTGAAAATTTCAATTTCCAAACAAATGAACCCTTTTTGAAATTTCTACAACAACTTTCTATATAAAAATTATATGCCCCCAGGTCATAGCTTACAACCCTTACACTGAGGGCTCTGAGGAGGCTATCATCCTAAAAGACCTAATTTCCAGAACTTTCCACTACGTTGAAGAAAATGAATATCTCAAAATTTTGATTAAATGTGTTTGGGGAAATGGTGGACGTGAGAAGGGGGTTTGTTGCCCTTCAATCACTTTCGACTATTAAAAGGGCACTAGCCCTTTCCATTTCCAATTGAATGGCCCTTTTTGACTTTTCTACAACATCGCTTTCTATAAACAAATCTTTCATGCCCCCAGGGCATAACTTCCAACCCTTGCCCTGAGGGTTGTGGGGGGAGGGGTTGTCATCCTTAAAGACCTAATTTCCAAAACTTTCAACTACATTGAATAAAATGGCTATCTAAAAATTTTGATTGGATGTGTTTGGGGAAAAGGTGGGCGTTAGAGATGGGTTATTTGCCCTCAAATCACTTTCGACTATTAAAAAGGGCACTAGTCCTTTGAATTTCCAATCGAATGAGCCCTTTTTCAAGTTTCTACGACAAAGATTTCAATAAAGACCTTATATGCCCCAGGGCATAACTTATAACCCTTGCCCTGAAGACTGTGGGGGGAGTGTCCTGCTCAAAGGTATAATTTCCTGAACTTTAAACTGCGTGGAACAAAATGGATATCTCATAATTTTGATTGGATGTGTTTAGGGAAATGGTGGGTGTGGAAAGGGTGTTAGTTGCCTTCAAATCACTTTCGACTATTAAAAAGGGCTCTAGACATTTCAATTTCCAATCGAACTAGCCCTTTTTGTAGTTTCTACAACAACACGTTCTATGAAGACCATATATGCCCCCAGGGCATTACTTAAAACCCTTGCCCTTAGGGCTGTGGGGGAGTGTCCTCCTCAAAAACAGAATTTCTATCAGGAAATCAACTACGCTGAACAAAATGGCGATCTAAAAATTTTGATTGGATGTATTTGATGACAAGGCGGGCGTAAGAGGGGGTTAGTTGCCCTCAAATCACTTTCGACTATTAAAAGGGCACTAGACCTTTGAATTTCCAATTGAATGAGCCCTTTTTCAAGTTTCTACAACAAAGATTTCAATAAAAACTCATATGCCCCCAGGGCATAACTTATAACCCTTTGGTTGGAGTGTCTTATAACTTATAAGACTGTGGTTGGAGTGTCCTGCTCAAAGGTATAATTTCCTGAACTTTAAACTGCGTGGAACAAAATGGCTATATCAAAATTTTGATTGGATGTGTTTGGAGAAATGGTGGGTATGGAAGGGGTGTTAGTTGCCTTCCAATCACTTTCGACTATTAGAAAGGGCAGTAGCCATTTCAACTTCCAATCGAATGAGCCCTTTTTGAAGTTTCTACGACTACGCGTTCTATAAAAACCTTATATGCCCCCAGGGCTGTGGGGGGGGCTGTCATCCCCCAAGACCTAATTTCCAGAAATTAAATCTACGTTGAATAAAATGCCTATCTCAAAATGTTGATTGGATATGTTTGGGGAAAAGGTGGGCGTGAGAGGGGGGTTAGTTTCCGTCCAATCACTTCCGACTTTTAAAAAGAGCACTAGTCCTTTGAATTTCCAATCGAATAAGCCTTTTTTGGAGTTTCTACGGCATCGCCTTCTAGAAAAATCTTACATGTCCCCAGGGCATAACTTACAACACTTGGCCTGAGGGCTGTGGGGGAGTGTCCTCCTCAAAAACATAATTTCTATCTGGAAATCAAATACGCTGAACAAAATGGCTATCTCAAAATTTTGATTGGATGTGTTTTGGGAAATGGTGGGCCTGAAAGGGGTGTTAGTCGCCTTCCAATCACTTTCGACTATTAAAAAGGGCACAAGCCACTCGAATTTCCAATTGAATGAGCCATTTTCGAAGTTTGTACGACAACTTCAAAGTTTGTAGTTTGTACGAAAACTTTTCGAAGTTCGTACGACAATATTTTGCCAACATCCTTCTTATATGCCCCCAGGCCATAACTCAAAACCCTTGCACTGAGGGTTGTGGGGGAGTTTCCTCCTGAAAGATATATTCTCTATTTGGGAAATCAACTACGTTGAACAAAATGGCTATCTCATAATTTTGATTTGATGTGTTTGGGGGAATGATGGGCGTGGGGGGGGGCTAGTTGCCCTCCCATCACTTTCGACTATTAAAAAGGGCACTAGCCGCTCCAATCTCCAATCGAATGAGCCCTTTTCGAAGCTTCTACGACAACTCCTTCGATACGAAGTGCCCTGGTATGGAAAACAAAAAACAAAAAAATAAATAATACATTGTGCCAACATCGTTCTTTACTTAGGCAGCGCGATTGCGCTGCCTATGATTCCAGCACAGGGTGGGTCAAAATGTCAGCCAGAAGGGGAAATAAGAGAACTATACGTGTTGGCTCGGATGAGGCTAATGACATAAATTTCTTGGGAATTTTTATTGAGGCTGGAGAACAATTTGGGGGGAGGGGACAGTCCCCCTTGATCTTGAAAGCATTTTTGTTTTTTTTCATTTAAACATACCCCTCCTAGATTTGGGAAAATACCCTTTTTTTAAGAAATTAAAAAATAAGCTCCCCCCTACTTCTTTGTGAATTTTCACCACTGAATAGAGGTCGCCACAGAACAGTCCTTAAAGAAGCTGAGTTGGGGAGTAGTACGAGTATTTTGCCTGTTTGTGTTTCTAGTGGCTTAACGCCGCACGCGGATTTTGATTGCTTACAGTATTTTCAAGTCTCCGTACGGTGGATGTCTCTAGGCCAAGTGGGAAACTTATTGGGGCATTAGTAATTGCAAAGGAAACTTCAAAGATCCTTTTGTTGCGTGTCATTTGACATGGAATGCCCTTCCAGATTCGGCTCGAGAATGTCATTCATTTGGCACCTTCAAAAGACTTGTAAAAAAAATGTGCTTCCATATGATTAAATTTTCCTTGATTTATGTAGTGCTATCTTCTTTTTTTATTATTATTGTTATATTTATAGATGCTGTGATTCATTGCAATTTGATAAAGCTTATTTAGTGAACTTTCTATGTATTTTGTTGTTATTTTTTCTACATTTAATGGAGCAAATACTTTACAGTTAAGAGTTTATATGTTTATGTTTATATGTTTAAATTTTAATGCTACGTCTATATGTTTAAATGTTAAGAGTATAAATGTTTGATGTTTGTGTGATCTTTTCAAAATCCCCCTCCTACAGGCCATGGAGCCTTTGTGGGGATTTGTAGATTATTGTGTAATTATTTTACTGTCATATGGAAAATAAATCTACCTATCTATCTACCTATCTATCTATCTATATATCTAAAACTGGTTCGGTTTTCAGTGGGTAGCTTCTGCTGGACTGCAGCTAGTCATTTCCATTTTTAGCGTACGTGAATTTTGTGTGTTTGTGTTTCTTTATCTTCCGGCATTCCCAGCCGTAGAATCTTTCAGGGGGAATATGATGACGTATTTGCCTTTTATTATTGAGTAAATTTTCTTTCTACCTTTACATAAAACTTTAACATGGTCTTTAAAATTAATTTTTCAGAATATAGTCTGCTCAGCAACAATTTTAGTAATTGCATTCCAATGTCCAGCGTTTCAATATCTTTGCTGCTACTCACAGTGGCCGTGGGCTGGCAAAAAAGCAAAGTTCACAATAACAGCCAAAGAATTTGTGCTGCTCAATTTATCAGGAAATATACGATTCAAATGGCTCTTGGCTATATCAATCTCAGTTTTGATGGTAAATGTGGTTAACTTGATTGTCTTGGAGGTTGGAGAGTGGAGAATGGCTGTAGCTAATGAAGAAGCACGATTTCTAGGGAAAAAAGGACTAGCTGATACAATGTTTACAGGTGAGCTTTTACTTCAAACATTTTTGTTCAAGCACAGGATAAATAAACTTTTCATTAAAAAGTGGTTCACACAACAAAATTGGAGTTTGGGTGCCCAGGCATTGTTCTTCGGCATTTAAAATCGGGATAGAAATTTCCCTATCTCGGGCCCCGAAGGTATCAAAAGTAGGGATTATAAATTGCTAATTTGTAATCCAATTTTAAAATAAAATTTGAAAATGGATAGTATGTCATTATCTCCTTGATTACATGGGTGTAGTAAGATTATTGATAATTTTGGGATCCGAAGGCATATATCCAAATATATACGTCTGAATAAATAGAAGTTAGGGGATTGATAGCTCCGTATTGATCTGAAAGACCTCTCACTAAAAACTGTTTCTGAAAACAATTTGTGTCCGAAAATGTATTATATAAAGCTTCCACCACACCGCCCCCCCCCCTGGCTAATTTTCTTTGATTTTTATGACTACCCATTTTACTCTTTGGGAAGGTAGAGATAGTAAATAAACAAATATTAATCCCCATTTCCTTCAATGTACACTGGCAAAAAGTTCTTTATCCCAGCGTCACCGGAATTCTTTTCCGGGTAATTTCATGCTATATACATAATTTTATTTATTTTTACTAAGGACTGATGTTATTAATCCTTATCCCCAATTCTTCAAATGGGGGGGATGCATTTTTCAATGTCATAGGAGCAAATTTGTCACTTTTTCCATTTTTTCAATGAAAATACCACAAAAGACAACTTTCAATGAAAATGTTCCCAAATGAGGTTTCTTCAAAATGTAAGGGGGGGAGAGCAAAAACATACATGGGGAGGCAGAGGCCCCTCTCAATTGAAGCACCGAATTATAATATAGATAAACCTTTGTCCATTTATTCATTCAGTATCGCAGTGAAACGCCATATGTCTATGGTTTCTCAAGGGTGTGGATACATTTCTTCAAGGTTTAAATGCTAAATGTGATCGAGAAAACTGGTACTGAGTTTCCCGAGACACAGCAATTATCCGATCAACACCACTAGCAGTTTATTTTGGACCCACTTAAAAGGCCCACTTCAAGGGCCGTTTAGCAAGCAACTTACCAGCTTCTTCCTCTTGCTTGGGCCATCAAAAATCATCACTAACAGCCTCTGGTCTTCTTCGACTTCAGGCCCTTGCTAGCAATGGGCCTGTCTTCGGCCATCACAAATATGCCCTTGCGTCACTTTCCTTCACTTGCTATAGTCCAGTGATTCTTAACGTGGACGCTACCGTCCCTGGTGAATGCTGGAGTTACTGGGGGGGGGAGGGCTGATGACCACTGATTCAATGGCCACTCTGTGGCCATTGGCCACAGATGCTGCGAATAGTGCGTTACAAATACATTAGAAATAGTGAATTGCTGCAAATGAATGTAAGTGCTGACGAAAATAGAGCTGAGAATTACTGAATTGTTAGCAGCATACCAAGTTCATCATCAATAAGATGAATTCGAGTTACGAAAATGTTTTATATTGCTTTTCTATTCTGAGTTCATTACACAGTTTCATAATTTCAAATATCAGTGCTTCTAATTAAGGATGTTTACTTTATTTTGCAAAAAAGGTAAAAACAAAATATACAAGTTTTTTAGTATAATTGCTAATAAAATTTAAAAATAATAAATTTTCAGCTGGCACTGAGTAACATTTTTTTCTTGAAAGGGGGCGGTTGACCAAATTAGTTTAGCAAACACTGCTATAGTCTACATATTTGGTTCTTAGCCGTCTCATATCATGATTTCTAGATTTTCAGTTTTTTGTCCTCTTTTAGTTTTTGGCGTAAATTTTTCGGATTTTAATAGCTCATAATTTTCTTTTGCTGTAGAACAGTTCGGGAAAAATCCGAACGGTCGATTTGTTTGGGAGTATATAGCAAATAGCAAGATATTCAATAGCGAATAGGAAAACAGGCAAATGAGGGGCTGTATAGCTCACCTGTTTCTTCACTATCATCAGCAATCATAACAAATTTCTAAAGCTATTTTAGATTTCACAGCTAATAATAAGAAGAAACTTTGATATTCAATACAAGCTTATATTTTTTATTGTTGCAAAGATTTTTTTTCGTCTTTACATTTAGCCCTGAGGATTATCCAACCAGTGATAATGGTGAAAAAAGGGATAAACAAAACTGATCTTTCCACATGGCAGTATTGAAAAGAGCCATTTTCCCAAAAAATTATGTTTTTGTCCCATAAAACCATAAATTTGGCAACACCCCCTTGATGTAAGACAAATACGCTGAAACTAAAGAGTTGCATCATGCCTCTCTATGAAATATTTCTCAATAGTATAATTTCCTAGAAACAGGTTTTACTTGATTGATCATGTTGCCTAGGTATTTATAATCTTTGATCAAATAAATTTTGGTATTTTCTTGCAGCATATGTCATGACAACTGTGTCTACTAGCACCGGTGTTGTTGCCGGATTTTTATACACTCAGTTTATATACTGCATTAGTAACCCCAGAAGAATTAATCAATCAGATAGTAGAAGTTTGATCAGAGCAGGGACAATTCAAGAGTCTATAGCAACAATTTATGGAAAACCCGATGACTCTGAGGTAAGCAAGATCATATAAGAGCACTATCTAGTTCTCTTGGAAACGCCTAGTTTCCGTTTATTTAGTAGTACAATAAACCACAATACAGCCGCTCATGTGAAGTACTGAGGTCCTTCAATTCTTTAACTAAAAAAAGTGATAAACAATACATTTATTGTCGAATTAGCAGTCGTGCTAGTTTATTTTCGGCACCTTCATGCTTTCCGTCATACCACTATTTCCTCTTTTTTTATCATTACCTTTTTTAAACTGATAACAGTTCCTGGATTACAAGAAAAAAAAGAAGCAAAAGCTATTGATATTGTTTTTTTTTTTTTTTTTTTTTTTTTGTAACGAAGACAATGTAATTTCAAGTTCTTATTTTGCTCTATATTAACAAGACGTTATTTTCCAGATGCAAGATCAAGTTGGACTAAACCACAAGTCAGATTGTTCACAGAACTGGGTCTATTCTGGATCAGAAGATTGCCTTTTAACTAAAGCTGACAGGATTACAGAGCTATGTAGAAGGGATCAAAATATTGGAGACATTTATAATAAAACGGCCACAGTACGCAGAGGTCAAAGTGTATTCACATATGTATCACAAGATATAGGCCAAAATAAGGTATTTTAGTACTCCATTGACGGTGCACTCTGTTTGAAAGGGTATATGTATACTCACATTTGTTTTGCTGGATTACCTGGAATTTCTCCTCGACCTTAAAAGAATTTTTTTTGGAAAACTTCAACTACCGATCGATTTTATATTCTAATAGAAATACCCTGTTATTTAAAAAATAATCAAATAGTTGGTAATTATTTTTATATTACTAATCAATTGTTATTGAACCTCTTTTCTTTGTCTTTTTTTTTTCTTATTTTGTGTCTTCGTAAGCACCGCACAACATATTTATGGCATTTTAAAAGTAGTTTGTTCAGCAGTTACTTCTTATGCCTTACCTAGGCAAAGCATTGCAAATTCTTCTGTTATCTATTTAACAGTTTCTCGAAACATTTATTTCTCAGCGAGCCTCAACTAAGAATGTGACAACAATAACTAACTTATTGAGCTTAAACTGTGCTCCTTTTTACGAAAAATTGAGGCAAACTTTTTAGGACTTAACTTTATACCCAATTTGTTCTAAGTGGATAAAATATAAGAACAAAACAAGTTTTTTCAACTCATAGTAAAAAGCAAAATTAAAACTTAAAACGAACAGAAATTATTACATATATGAAGGGGGTTTCCCCCCTCCTCAGTACCTCGCTCTTCTCGCTAAAGTTTTTGGAAGTTTAAAAAAGTTGCTTATTGTAGTAATTAAACGATCCTTGTGTTTCAGGAGTTGTTTTTAAAGAATTTGGACAACTTTCAAAGTTTAGCATAAAGAGCTAGGTATTAAGGAGGGGGCAACCCCTCCCCCCTAATATGCGTATAATTTCTGTTCGTTTTAAGTTTTAATGCTGCTCCTTACTTTGAGTTGAATAAAACGTGTTTTCTTTTTTTTATTTAATTTCGGATCGTTTTTTAAGTAATGCCGAGAAATTCGTCTGCATTCCGCAGAGAAATACCCCCCCCCACGAAAAGATCCTCTAGACGATTCAATACCCCTGAAAATTTGCCCTGGACAATTACCATTACATCTCCATGCGTAAAACTGAGTTGGCAAAATGGAAATAAAACAAATAAAAATAATTTCGTATAGGAATTCTGGCAAATTCCCACTGTGCAAAATCTTTCCCGAAAATTGCACCCCCTCCCCGAAAAAAAAATAATCTCCCTATAAGAAAAAGATCATTATGGAAAATCCCCCAAGATGAAATTCAACCCCACCCCCACCCGAAACATTTCTGCATACTTCCCGATAACAAACACTATACGTACACAATGAGCAAATTTTATAGCTAAAGATCTCTCTCCAAGGGCTGTAGGGGGGGGGGGGGGTCACGTAATCTTCAAAGGCATATTTATGGGAAATTTCAATTATACTGATCAAAATGGCTATCTGGAAATTTTGATCGGGCAATTTTGGGGGAAACATTGACGTGGGAGGGAGGGCGGCTAGTTACCCTCCAATATTTTCGGTCACTCAAAAAGGCCACTAGTACTTTCAATTTCTGTTCGAGTGAGCCCTCTCTCGATGCTCTAGGACAATTGGTCTGTTGGTCTGATAAGATAACCCATGAGAAAAAAAAATAAACACGCATACGTGATCTTTCTTCTGGCAAAAGGCACAAATTCCACATTTTTGTAGATAAGAGCTTGAAACCTATACAACAGGGCTGTCTGATACGCTGAATCTGATGGTGTGATTTTCATTAACATTCTTTGATTTCCAGGGGTTGTTTCCCTCCTTTTCCAAAAATCAGGCAAATTTTTTCAGACTAGTAACTTTTGATAGGTAGCACTCAACTTAAAGAATAATATATTTGGAATCAGCATAAGAAACCGATTCTTTTGATATATCTATTGATAACAAAATTCTAGCTTGATTTTTTTCCCCTGTTTCTCCTTGATTAATTTTTTATTTTTATTTTCTCACAGCGCACGCTTCTATTCCTTTTAGGGATGTTTTGTGTTAATTCACCATTCTGTATCATTTATAGTTGTTAAAAAGAAACTGTATTATCTTTTTTAACGTAGTTTAGTATACTCAGTTAAAAAGATACAATTAGACTTTTTTGAGAACCTGTAGTTTTCCGTAGATGTTTTGCATTTCTTTTGGTTATACTTTCAGTCTTCAAGACAAAAACTCGTGCAAAAAATATTGTCGCTACAAAAAAACTGATTGCTACTTTCAATTCGGAATACAATAATTCCACAATACAACTTTCTTAACCTTCACTTTATTTTTACAAAATTCAAAACAAGAAAATATTGCAAAAACAATATTTTCACAATACATGAGTGATGAATAATTCTGATTATCAACTCAGCGTCAATATTTCCGTTAAAATCATATATTCCACTCATAAAAAAGAGCTAATTTTATATTTCATTTTTTTTTTAGATTTTGCCAGTTGGAAGCACAAAGTGATAGAGGACAGGTAACGCATACGTAAAGAGAAAGCTTAGGATCTCCCCTTGAATCATAGAATTTTTTCCATATTTGTCATATATTTTACCTGTATATTTTTTTTTTTAATTAGTCCCCCTCTTCTAAAAATAATTGCTTGTGCACATACTTTGTAGAAGATTTGGGAACTAATTGTTTATTCTACAGAAATAGCGCTATCTATTTTATCAGAGATAATACAACTAATTGCTGCTATTGGCCTGTACATTTTTTTAGCGATAAGATTTACGCTATGCACATAAACAAATAACAGTAAAGGGAAAATGTATAATGGTCGAAGACACTTTTAATTAAAACAAAGCTAAAGGACTACTATCTATCCAATCACATTGAATGACATCGCTTTTCGCCCTCATTAACCTTGTGTAAAGACGCTAGACTTTCTCTTACTAAAACTATAGAAGTAGGAGTATGGAAGCCTTATTAGTTTTGTTTTATACCCATTTCTGTATGTTTTCAAGGTTTCTCGAACACAAAGTTTTAAGGTTCAACCCGTAACGACACCTTCAGTGGCCACTGTTAAAAGAAGCAAAACGTTTTACGAACCTCTGGCAGAAAGAGAAAGAGATTTTGAGGCGTCATCCAACTCTCTTTCGAAACTTTGTAGTATGACAACAGGCGGGGTGGAAACAAAAATTATTGAAAGTGATTTGAAGAGGAATACATCACTTGAGGACCTCACAAAATCAGGTAAACAAGTAAAAAACTTTTATAATTCGCAGCTGACTAAAATAAAAAATTATTATTTCAATGTCCAAATAAATTCCCTATTTTAAAAAGAAACCCTAAATTATTTCAATTTTTTTCTTAATATTTTGTGGATATTATCTTAAATAGATCCGTTTCCTTATAATTTTTTTCTATATACTGAGCCATTCTGAAGTAATGGATATTTCAAGCCATTGTTTTCCAAAAATGAACTGTACAGAAAGGGCGTACAAGATGAGGGAAATGTGGAACAGTTAAAATATGCAAGCGATGCAATATTTTGTAATTTTCGGAGAAACCGCAAGCTTTCTTTAAAAAAGTATTTTCTACCTTCCATCCCAATAGAAAATTGGGTATATAGCCGACCTCCTTGGTCGACTATATTTAAAAAAAAAAACAATGCACACTTACAATGCAACGCATTTTTCAATACAAGAGGAGAAAGAAACTATTTCCGTCTGCTTGAAAGAGTAAGATTACCATATTATCAGCTAATCATCACTTTGGTATGTATAAACAAAATTATCACAAACTAAAACAAAAGACCCTAACTCAAAACACTAAACAAAAAACAAAAATATTAGAGACTAAAATTGGTATAAAATGAGGTAAAATATAAAAGCGATAAAATGGGATGTAAAACTGAGCAAAAAAGGAAAAAGTAAATATTAAAACGGAATGAGAGAAAAAAGAAATACAAGAAAGCCAGTTAGTTACAACGGTAATGTCTACTCAATTGTCAAAGTCAAAAATAAAGCACAAGTTTAAAAGTCCATAAGTCAAAATACCAAAAAAAATGTGGCAATATTCTTAGAACCAGGCTTTCTATTATAGGCTACTAGTCCTGTGATGGAAAACTGATAGAATGCGGGCCTATTTAGTTGACAGATATTGACTGACAGAAAAGAGATAGTTAAAGCAAAAAACACAAATTTTTTTCAACTTTCAAAACCCTTAGTTTTTCAAGATGCACTTTGAACTCGTTGATTTGTCGAATTAAGGTCGAAATATAAACATCGATAATGCGGTATTTTGAATAGTACTAAAGGGTGTAACAGCAAACAAGAAGTTATGCTTCCTTGGAACCAGACACTTTTAGCAACACGAGAAACCTAATGATGTATTTGCTAACATGGGCGCCCATAGACTGAGTTTTAGGCGGAGGGGGGGCTTACCTGGCCTAATCAGCACTTCCAGTTCTGTATAATTGAAATCTTAAGACAAAATATCATAGGCAGCGTAATAGCGCTGCCTAAGTAAAGAGCGATATGGGCACAATGTATTGTTTTTTTAGGCCAGGGCACTTCTTATAGAAAAAAATGTTATAGGAACGTCAAAAGAGCTTATGGAGGGCAACCAGCTCCACCTCCCCCACGTCAATCACTTTCCCAAACACATCCAATCAAAATTTTAATATAACCATTTTGTTCAGTGTAGTTTTAAGGTCCGGAAATTATGACTTTGAGAATGACATCCCCCCC
>JAQQPU010017126.1:0-10978 GCA_029168905.1 Artemia sp. Kazakhstan ARC1039 | reverse complement strand
TGATCTAAGGACTTCAACATCTGCTAAGATCTTACATCTTTGATAGAAACGATTTTTTGAGAAAACCTGATTTTTTTTTCTTTTTTTTGAAAATCAATGGTCAAGCTACTCTTATCAGTGATCTAAGGACTTCGACGAAAATATCATCCAAGTCTTCTGTTCAGTGTCCTATTGGACAGAAGAAATTTAAGCCTTTTTGTCTAAATTACTTAACCCTAAACAAAGACGTTCAAAGGGGGAAGGGCGGCCGGGGCCTCTGCCCCGTATGCCGTGTCTGAGAGGGGAGGTTGTGGGGTTACCCAAGTTTTTCACTTTGATTTGGCAAAATGTTTGGCTGGGTGTATACCCCCCACCCCAGTGGCAGTTTTAGGGGAACAGAGGGGGCACTCTCCCTGGGCGCAGAATTTGCGGACGCAAAATTTCAAATAAATAATCAAACAGTTATAATCATGTTGTAATTAAAAAATGGCAATTTTATTAATATAATGTATATGGTGCAGTTAATAAATGAAATTGTTGATAAATTAAAATTAATTAATAAAATTAAATTTAAAAAATAATTAAATAATAATAATTAAAATAATCAAATTAATATAATTTAAATATTAAATCCAAAAATTATTAATAAATAAACTATTAATGAATTAATGGAAAACAGCTTTGTTAATAAATGAAAACTTGGCCTGAAAATTTTGTGGGATACAGGGGGGGGGTCTAATCAAGATTTTGCCCCGGGCACAAGAGAGGCCTGAATCCCCACTGACCCACCTCCCCCTCTTAAAAGCTAAGTTGTAACATAAATTAGTGATTAAGTTTTGAGTCAGACCTGCATTGTCTCATAATGAGATATTCGAGTTTGTTTCTCTTCCATAGTTTCTTCGTCATCCGAAGGAGGCTTAATTAGCAAACGACAGTTGAATATACGTGATCTCGTTGAACTTGGTAAGTCAGAGCACCAGCCTAAAATCAAGAAATGTTTTAATATATACAAGATCAAAATGGAGACTTAAAATTGATCACATTACTTTTTTTCAATAAATAGAATTAATATAACTTTAATATAACGTTTTTGCAATAAATACAATAACATTTATGTAACTTTAAATAATATAAATATTTGTATAACTATTATTTAAATAACTTTGTCTTAATAAATATAAATATAATAAGTATATCTTTCTATATCCCAAAGCTCTTTGACTAGCATTTAACTACGAAGAAGATTACGAATCTGATGTTTCATTGCTTTTTAGTTTACGAAGCAGTTATTAAATACACAGACACGTCCACGCACAAGATAAAGACATCTGTGAAGAAGAAGCATGAGCACACAACATTAAACCGAAGAAACACTTCCTAAGAAAATCAAAGACAGGAACAAAATGTAATTTTTGTAGACGTATGTTAGCATTTCAAAAACCAATCTGACGAAGTCCATTCTTCTCAATGTTAAGAGATATCGATCGATTAAGCCACTAGCATGTTCCCTAAAAATAGTTAATATTTCAAAATGTCAAACTTTTCCCCTCCATATAAAACATATTTTTTAAACTAACTAGAGCGTCTGAAATGAAAAGCATTTATAGCCCTTTTATGCTCTCATGGAACAAATCCCGAAAAACAAAAATTCAGCTAGACGATTAGCGCAGTAATATCAAAAGCAACAATGAATCTTCTTTCGAATTTTCTTTTGTCCTTGTACTACAGACCTCGTAAAACTGATCCGAGGACGATTCGTGTTTGAATTTATGGTCAGAGGTGCAGTGCCCATCATGTCCTAGTGGCAGGTTATTCATATTGCCAAACTTTTCCTAGTCTCCTTTGAAATGACGGAACTACTGCAGCTGTTGACAATTTATCGCAGCACTATGCCACGAGGCCAGCACAGCTGCATATGTGTTTCCTCTTCCACACTCTGTTCGGACCTTCACTTCCAACCACTACCACACCCCACGAAGTTGCTGTTTTGTTGAAATCTTTTCTTTTTGCGTCTCGACAACCGCTCCGGCAGGGCTGCCGAAAACCGTAATTTGTAATTACCTCTCATCCTCAATTCGTATTGCAATACCTAGCTATCTTAGCCTGGGTGACACTGATTTTATCCAGATATTGCGGTCAATCTTAATTTTCAGTCTATCAGCTCCTCCTTTTAAAAGACTGTCAGTAACCTTTTGTTTTCGACACACATTTTTCTCGTTGTGTTTGTAGGTCTACCTGCAAATTCAATATTTTTTCTTTTCTTTTTTCTAGCTCTTCTAGCAGTTTAGCTTCTTCTTGATCAGCTTCTCGCTTCTTTCTCATAGTCGTCTCTTGATCTTTCTTGCGTTCACGCTGAGCTTCAAGATGGTTCAAGTAACTGGCTCGAGCTCCCCGTTCAAGCTTCATCAGGTCACGTGCAATAGGAACGTTCTCGGGCTTGGCTCCAAACATTTTCAATCCGTCAGACACTGTCAGCTTCGCAATCAACATTCTTTCTCCCATTGCTGCTCTCTGTTCGAACATAATCTTTCCCGATAGAGTGCTATCAGGAAACAGAGTGCTGGTTTGACAACGCTTGTAAGGTTTGGGCACTTACGCTTCCCAAACGAACCTTCACGGCACAGGAAATTCACCAAAAATTCGACAACTCTCGTCGTAGCTGCCAAGTCTGGATCCTTATCAAGCTCCTTGAGCTTCCACTCGTCATCCGAAATATCTGATCTTGAGACACCAACTTGCAGTTTCGTAGCTATGAAACCAATATCTTTCGAACTTCTTGCTGTTTTATCTCTGTGGGATGAAAGCATCTGACACTCTTCGGGAGTCTGGCAGAGTCTCTGTTCAAGAAGATGTCTTTTAGCAAGTAGGAAGCTGAAGCTCTGAAGTGTTCACGTACCCTCATCAAGAAAGATTTCTTATGACACCCTTCAACATCTTTCAGGAAGTCATAAGACAACACGATATCCGCTATGCTCTTCATATTTGACAAATTGTCAAAAACTTGGCATCTAGCCTCTTAGCCATTGCTTCAGCATTCAAGATACGTCCAGACGGCACTAGTATGAGCTCCCTAAGCTCTGCAAACAAGAGATGGATCAGTGGTTCATCACAATAAAGTTTTCCAGTAAACTCTGCAAAGTAGTCATCGTTGGATTCTTCAAAAGCTTTGCAATATACAGATACGATTTCAAATTCAGAAGTCTTTTTTTTTAGAGATCAACTTCAGAAAGTACTCAATCAATGGCTTTCCTTCCAAGAGAAATTTTTGTGAAGCTGTGCCAAGTGTAAGCCATCAGGTGGACATGTGCTTTATAAACCCTACAGTTGTTACATTCATTTATTGCTGTATTTTCCGAAAGTCCTCTAATCTAGCCGGCCAGCCCTGACAGAAATAGTAGACTGCTATCACCAACTATGAAATATCATCTGAAATAGCTTCTAGTCTCTTTCGGAAAGTATTATGGACAACATGGATCCTGCATGTCCCGGTATCTAACGATCCTTTGCTTTGATCCCCAGTTATTTGAACTTTTTAACTGTTCATCAAGCGACAAATTTTTTATTAACAAAATGTCCGTCACTCCCTATCATAAGGAGGTTTTTGAGACTTAAATTGGTTTTATCAATTGCCTACATAAGCCCAATTTTAAATCTTCCGCTTTTGCGTGACCAATGAAATAGGTAGCTAAGTGACGACAGACAACCCTGTTCATTTTCTCAGAGCAGAATCCGACTCAAACCTGAAACTCTTTCTTACTAACTTCGTTTGTCGTCTCATAAAGCCCAATAAAGTAGTAGACACCATTTAGATCATCCGATATCATCGTACTAAAGTGAGGCGAAAAAGTGTCGGTTATGATGTATGCAAGATAATCAGCTCCAAGAGCAAAGTCCTTGAGCATCCCACCCCCAAACACAGCTTTGAAGGTAGTTGAGATACTGCCACAAGACACAGCAGGAAGATTCGACGAGACGGTTTTCAACGCCTAGACAAGTTCAGCTTCCAAAGTGTTGTCCTTCAAGTAAATGAAGGATAAGTGAGATTTAGAAGGCAAAGAGTCTCCGCTAGCGTTAGCGTGAGAAGCTAGTCATATGTAGCTGTAAAGGATTTAACTTATTGCGCAAGTTTTGCTGATGACCCTCTGTTCTAGCGTGCTGCTCCAGATCTTGTATGCCTTTTGAGCAGCTCAATGTACAGATACAAAAACTGCAGGACAATGCAGCAGCATCACTGAGCACTTCAGAGCATCAATCTCAACAGGTCCAACAGTGATCTTTTGACAGCCATTCCTTTAAAAATTTGCATTTCCCCATTGTGCAGGTCTCACTTCAGTATGAAGCTACTAAAAAAAGAAAAAGAAAATATAATATAAGCTCAATTTCATGTAAAATCAAAAATGAAAACTATGTTTACTTTATCACGTTTGCTCCAGATAAAACTAATTTCCATAAAAATTATAATCTCTACATGCATCAAGGTTACAGATGTAAAGATTATTTAGAAAGTCTTATACTTGATGAAGGATCAAATGTACCACCACATCGAAACTCGTGAATAAGGAACAGGACAGGTTATGTATGAAAAACTACTAATGGGAAAGCAAATGGGGTCAACCTTAGAATTACTTCAAATATACTACACAAACTGATCTCTACCTGCCTCCTTCTGAAAGGACATCATCTAATAGCCTAATCTCGGACTCCAGCAGCAAGGGTCGCCAATCCCTTTCGCTGCTCTCACTTACATACAACAGCTTTACATAAAATTAAAACCAGAATAGCATTTCTAAGGGATCCAAGGGATCTCAGCCATCCTTCTGTTGTTGAATTTGTACCAACTAGAGACAATAAGCAGCACCGTAGCCTTATCATTTTGGTTGAAAATCAAATATTGGAACTTACCTTGTTAGCTACCGATGTTATGTCTGCTGACAAAAAAAACTGAGCTGAGACAGACTATATACTTGGGGACAGCCTCTCAAAGTGAAAGCTGCGCAGCGCAAAAAAAAAACTTTTTTTCTCAAATCGTTCCACTTTAAACGGGGTTTGATATATATGGCCTGGAAACATAAATTTTTCTGGAAAAAACTTAGTCGTATTCATAAAAAGTGACTTTAGTGACCATTTCTCAAAAAATAGTGACAAATAGTGACCAGCTTTAAAAATAGTGAATTTTAGTTGAAATATTAACCACGTAGGAGCATTGATATTGTTTGATTTGGGAACATCGAAACAACCCAAATCTATCCTTGTATAATTTCAATAGAAAACATCTAGCACATCATCCTCACGCTACAAAAACAAACTTTAAAAAATACCAAACATTTGCTTATATGAATTTTTTAAAGTTTTTACGAGTTGGATAAATATTTCGGGAGAAGGGGGGTCAAACCCTCTACCCATATCCTGGATGCAGCCTTGAATCAAAGGCCTTTCGTCTTCTTACGTAACATTAACTTTCGAACCTATTCTTCCCCCCAGGGATCTCAAAACCTACAAAATTCATCCATTTTTTTATATTTTACCTAGGACACTCAAATCAATGGCATAATATAAGTTTAGTAGAGCTTTATCTTTCCACTTAATAGTTCAGGGTATCAGTTATAGTAGTATACGCCCCTGTAGAACCGACTGACGGAGATACTAGGGACTCAGATGAATTTTACTTACAGTTACAGGAGCAAATAGACAAGGTCCCAGGTAGAAATATGATGTTATTACTGGGAGATTTTAACGCCCAGGTTGGTAGAAATTGGATAGATGGTATCCCAGCCTAGGTAAATTTGGTGTAGGAAAAGAAAACAGTAATGGATACAGACTTTTGCAATTTTGTAGGTATAACAATCTAGTTATAACCAATACGGTGTTTGGTCATAAAATGGCTCATAAGTTAACATGGTATTCACCATCACGTGGTATTAACGTGATGGTAAGACAGCAAACCTTATTGATTATGTTATAGTAAACCGAAGACTGGCAGGATCAATACAAGATACTAGGGTATATAAGAGTGCTGTTATTGATGTTAAAAGTAAAGATCACCATCTAGTAGTGTCAAGGGTTAATTTAAAACTGAAATATCGGGAGGGTAACTACCTCCCGGGAAGTTATGATGTTGGTAGACTCCAGGATGAGAATTTGAGAGAAACTTTCCAGGAACAGTTGAATACTAAACTTGAGAGTTTAAAATTTGATAATGTGGAAGATAGTTGGAATAATTTTAGAAAAAGAATTTGTGAAGTTGCTGAAGGTGTATTAGGGAAGAAAGCTAGAACTGCAGCTAAGAATATTAGTGAAAAAGCTTTATGTTTAATAGAAAGGAGAAAGGACTTGTACAAGAATTATCTGAGGGATATATCGTATGAAAACAAAAGAAATGTAAAGAAAGTGGAGAAAGTATTGAAATATGAACTAAGGAGGTGTGAAGTGGAGGCCATGGATAAAATTGCCGAGGATCTGGAAGATGCAGCTAGACGGCATAATAGCAAAATATTATACTGGCACGTTAACAAATTGAGAGGGAGTAGTCAATCCGGACTTGTCCCAGTTAAAGATAGGAATGGGGTCGCAATTAGCGATAAGGAAAAAACTAAAGAGAGATGGGCCGAACATTTTGAGAAATTGCTTAACCGAGATAGAGTTGCAGGAAAAAATATAGAGGAAAATGAAAAAGTTTGTGATACTTTGGATGTGAAGGAAGATTTGTTTCGTGAGGAGGAATTAGCAACAGTACTAAAAGGATTAAAGAATAATAAGGCTCCAGGTGCTGATAGGGTGGTAAATCAGTTTCTTAAATATGGTGGCTCTGAGGTCAGAAATAAATTATTGAAGATTATGAATATGATTTTTGAAAAATGGGAAGTACCTAACGATTTTAGGAAAACCTTAATTAAGCCACTTTATAAGAAAGGTGATAAAAGTGAGTGTGGTAATTATCGAGGCATTAGTCTGGTCTCTGTAGGTAGTAAATTACTTAGTAATATGATACTTTTTAGACCGAGAGATGCCGTAGACAAAGTTTTAAGAGAAGAGCAGTGCGGTTTCAGAAAAGGTAGAGGATGTGTCGACCAAATTTTCACTCTTAGGCTAATAATTGAGAAGTGCCTGAGTTTTCAAACACCTTTGGTCCTCAGTTTTATAGATTACGAGCAAGCGTTCGATTCTGTTGATAGAAGAGCTTTAGTAAAGGTTTTATCCTTGTATGGTATAACAGACAAATACATTAAAGTGATTAGTGCTATGTACGAGAATAACACTGCTGCGGTTAAGGTAGGAAATGAGGTTAGCAGCTGGTTTTGTATTAAATCAGGAGTTAAGCAAGGCTGTGTTCTATCCCCCTTTATATGGATTATTTTGATGGACTTTGTTTTAAGGAGCACAGGAAAGGCAATAAGAGACCACGGAATCAAATGGGGAGGAACAAGTCTCCTGGATATGGATTATGCTGATGATTTAAGCATCCTAGATGAAAGTTTGAGCAAAATGAATGAAGTTTTAGAGGTTTTGCGAGTTCAGGGTGCTAGAATTGGTTTGAAAATTAATGTTAGGAAGACTAAGTCACTAAGGCTAGGAATAAGTGAAGATGAAAAGGTGACGTTGGGTAATGAAAAGATTGATCAGGTGGGCAGCTTCACTTACCTTGGTAGTGTTATTAGTAAAGATGGTGGGAGCAGTGAAGATGTTAAAAATAGAATAGCCAAGGCTCAGGGTGTTTTTTTTTCACAGTTAAAAAAAAGTCTGGAAGAATAGGAAGATAAGTCTGCAAACCAAGATTAGAATATTAGAAGCTACAGTGATGACAGTGGTCAAATATGGCTCTGAAGCATGGACGCTCCGAAAAGCGGATGAAGATTTGCTAGATGTTTTCCAGAGAAATTGCTTAAGGATTGTTCTGGGTACCCGGCTGACTGACCGTATTTCAAACAATAGGCTATACGAAAAATGTGGTTCATTACCGCTCTCTAGGGCTGTAATGAAAGAAAGGTTGAGGTGGTTAGGGCACGTTGTGCGGATGAAGGATGCCAGATTGCCGAAGATTGCTCTTTTCGGCCAACCATCTAGGGCTAAACGGAAAGCAGGTCGTCCCCGTCTGGGGTGGGAGGACGTCATAAAGAAAGATTTAAAGGAAATGGGAACTTCGTGGGCGGGTGTAAAAAGGGTGGCTTTGAATAGATTGGGGTGGAGGAGGATCGTGCGTAGCTGTGTTGGCCTCAGGCGGCTTGGTGCTGCGGTGAGTTGTTAGTAGTAGTAGTAGTACAAAGTGACTCATTCGCCAATATCCACGATTTGCGAAAATCCAAAAATTCTGAGCTGCCATCGACGGTGTTGTTCGTTAGTATCCATTTTTTCGTTTTTTCTTCGGCATTTTCCTTGATTATATTATCTTGTTCGCGCTGAAGAAGAGAGGCGGTTGTTCTCTCGAAATATTCGCTTTGTGTGTTTCTTCAGTATTTTCGTTTGGCCTTTAAAAACCCTATTTTTGATCGTCTTCTTTCTTTATGGGATTGAGCCGGATCGCTCCTTACTTACAGTTCGTTACCACGAACTGTTTGGGATGCGTCAAAATGACTCGTATAAACTGGGATAAGGCACAACGTTGCTCAATTTTTTAACCAAACTACTAACATCGATTCCTGCCTTAATGCTAGGATACTCGCTTATTACTTCAGTGTATTTGAACTTCAGTGCATTAATCTTGTATACCATGCAAGGATAAGACCGTCAGCAAAGTCTATCTATTAGTTAAATCAAATACCTGTTCAAAACCTATAAAACTCGGGAGTAAAGTGTCTGATAGTTCAGATCCCCGTAGCGCCAACTCGGGGCAGGACAGGGAGGGCCTGCCCCCCTATATTTTGGGGAGGCTATTTTGGGGTATTCCCATTGAAAAATATCTTTTTTTGTAATTTCATTGAAAAATTGAAAAAAAAAACGAATTTGCCCCCCTCTAGATATTGAAAAATCCGTTTTGCACCTATCCCCTAAATTTTCGTAAATTGACGCCATTGTCAGATCCTTCTGACTTGTTAATCTAAGCATGAAAAGTCAACACATTTTATCCTTTTCTAAAATTGCACTATTCTTCTCTAGAAACTGCGTCTGTATCATCTCCCGGTGTAATAAATATCAGCAGACATTTTTATAATCATCATTTGTTGAAGTATCAGTGCAATAGTGGCCCTTCAGCCTTATATGATCCGTAAACGAGGCAGTTGTAATTCATAGTTGTGTGGAATAAGGCCATATATGCTGTTAACCAATGCAGTTAAGACTTCATCAGGGTTAGCAGCCCCTACTGATTTATCACTATTCTTTAGTTATTTTTTTCTGACTTACAATTTTTAGTGATTAAGAAAAAACACACACACACTTATGGGATTTATCGCTTTTGCATTAAAGCAAAAAAATTATAATTTTAGTGATTTCTGCCCGTACCCCAAATCCTAACTGATCCCAAATATCTGGGCGCTTCTTATTCAAATTATTATTTTTTTTTTTTTTTTTGTAAGAAGCTTGAGTGATTTTTCGCTTTTACTAATGATTTTTTCTAGAATCACTAATAGCCAGGGGCGTCGTTTCGGGGGGAAAACTATTATATAGGCCATGCCCCCTGACTATCCGGATATAGACCCCTCTTGCTCTCCCCTCAATAAAATTCTCCCCTGCTACTCCCCTGCTAATAGCAGGAAAAATTCAAACAAGCATACGAAATGGTGTCTGTAAATAACACCTCCTATCTCCTTACGAAAGACGTACAAGGATTTTTTTTTTTTTTTGTCTAAATCCTAAATAATTGAAAATATATATCCTTTCAACTACTTTCAAGAAGAAAGAAAGTAAAATATAGTTTTAGTGATTTTTCCTCAAGAGGATAGTGATTTAATTTTTGACCCGAGGACAACCCTGAGCTTCAGATAAACAAAGTCTACAAGAAAAGAGAGTAAATCTTTAACCAACGGTATTTAAGATTAATGACTCATAAATTATTCAGTTTTCTTTTGTTTTGATAAAAATCAAAGGTCTTACAGCGGAGGTCATATATAGGGGGGGGAGGTGAAGGGTAAGGGGCTTGAGCCCCCTTTCCAAAATTTCGTCCAACTTGTAAAAAAGGCATATAAACAAATTTTGATACGTTCTTCTTTACTTCCCGAACGAAAATAACCCCTAATCGAACAAAAATCCTGGATACAGCCTTGCTTAAAGCATATCTGGAGATCATTTTTCCTAAATTCTACAACATACTTCTAGTTTTGCTGGCCTAGTTAAATTATCTTCAGCACAGTAAATACACTTACTATCTCAGATTACAAACATTCGTTTAAAAATCAATCAAGTGTCATCTTTCTGTCTAACATGCGAAATATCCGTTATCAATTAAATTTCTGACATGTCTCTGAATTTTGCATCCATAAATACATGAAAGTGCAAAACAATGACTCAAATTGACAGATGCTTTAAAATTTGCATATGAAAATTTTTAATTTTCTTAAAGAAAAGTCAATTTAATTTTCAAGAGGCAGGAGATCCTACTCAAAAATCGTTATCCAGTATTGACACACAAGAACTCGTAAGACTATGGGAGGGCGCAGAGGGAAGCAACAGGGGCGTAAATTCACGGAAAAATAGAGGAGATGTGGGGGAAAATGTATTTTTTTAAATCTAGAGGGTGGCAATTCTGTTTTTTTTTTCAATAGAAACACCGAAAAAAGGTGCTTTTCAATGAAGTTACCAAAAAATAGGTATGTTCAATGAAAATACCAAAAAAACGCATTTACAGAATCTAGGGACCCCCTCCCCTCCGTAAATCAACACACCTGGTATACGGTAAACAGTCACTACTTTTAAATCCAGATTTCCAAGTTCTCCTGATGATTCAAAAGAATAATCTTAAGTGGGGGAGGGGCTCATCCTTTCCTGGGGTATTAAAGGCTTCAAACTCATGAGAATTGGAAAGGAGCTTCGAAAGTACTTTACGGCAAGGGCGGATCCAGGAATTTTT
>JAQQPU010017125.1:6767-18318 GCA_029168905.1 Artemia sp. Kazakhstan ARC1039 | reverse complement strand
GGGGGGGGGGCTAGTTGCCCTCCAATCACTTTCGACTATTAAAAAGGGCACTAGCCACTCCAATTTCTAATCGAGTGAGCCCTTTTCGAAGTTTCTACGACAACTCCTTCGATACGAATGCCCGGATATGGAGAAAAAAAAACACATTGTACCCACATCGTTGTTCACTTAGGCAGCGCTAGCGCGTTTCCTATGATGTGACAAGCACGTTCTTTGGACATTTTCATTGCTTCCTCTATCTCTCTCACTTTAATTCGGCGGTAGATAACACCATTTGGTGAACCTTAGGGATGTTTTCGTCAGTGGTTCCAGTTGTTAGACGGCCCTATCGTTCATCATCTCCCAATCTCTTCTGACCACGTTTAAATTCAACGGCCCAAAATTCCACTGTGGTAAATAACGTTGAAGAGTCCTCATACACAGGGTCTAACTCACCTTTTATTTGCGTAGGAGTATTTCCTTTCAAAAACAAATATTTTATGACTGCTCGATACTCGAGTCTTGTCCATTTTTACACAAAGACTAACATCACTCATTCAAACGACTGTCAAATAAAAACTGCACAATGAAACTGGCTGAAACTTTAATGCAGTGCTTCCACTTTCCAATTTCAATTTACCCTATTTTTATATCAATCTTCCCTAAAAATCCCTATCTTTAGGTCTGATTTCTCCCCCTAGAAAAAAGGGATATTTTGCCTTACATTTCCATACAATCTACACGAAAAAAACATAGCACAGCATCAAATCGTTATTTTTTACTTCAGATAATGATATATATAACATCTTTTACCCTACCAAGAACACATAAAAGTTTAATTAAGTGTAATTTCCAGCACTTCATCGGAAGCAGCGTTTGCCTTCGTCTTGAAGTCAGCAACTGCTTTCAGTATGCTGACAGTTGATGAAGTTTTATCTTCGTTTTTCAACCAGTAATTGACTCGAATAAGTGAGACTAGTGTGACATTCTTGACACTATTTCGGATGTCTGTTTTGATTAACTTCAGGAGACTAAAAAAACGCTCAGCTGGTTCATTGCTAAAAGGTAAAGAGAAGATCAGTAATATGCACTTCCTCAATTCTGGGTACCTGATTTCGCCACTGCGAGTCTTCAGACTAAATATCTTCATCCAGTACTGCTAAACTGACAGGTCTTCAACTTTGGCATCTCCCAAATGAAGCTCAGTGACATCAGTCATTGCCTGTGACCTCCATTCTACGTCATTTTTCTGGAGGCAACACTTTTATCTTAGAACAGGAAATCTCACAAATAGTTGCCATAGAGATTTTAGCTTCAAATTTCTTGCATTCCTTTGTTCAACCAAAGCCAAAATGTCATAAATTTCGTCTCCAAACTTGAAACGGTCAATCTTGAAATGGGATCTGCTTGATTAGGACTATGTAGTATTTTCGACACGACTGATAAAACAGATTAATATTATCACTTGGCTCTCGAGCATCTACGAGTTCTTGCATTGAATCGGTTGCAGCTATCCCCATATATGTTTGGTCTAAAGGCAGGTACTCACTTGGAAGGTAGGGATCCAGTTCCGTAAACAAACCAACAATAAGAATATTGTCCAGTTTCATGAAGTTAGACGCAACATCATTCATATGTTTGCTGGCACTAGCCTTTAGGGGGTGAAGAGGTGGAAGCTCAGATTGAAAAACTGTGTTGAATTCGCGAAAGTGGTCGAGAGAGTAGTCCATGATTTCAAGGTATGGCTTGTCAACTTGCTTTTTAATGTTGATAAGATAAGGTCGATGGTTACAGTAAGGTTGTCAAGCGTGGTTTCTATGAAATACTTAGCAAGAGCAACCCGATGCTCAATAAGCCTCTTTATGCAGGCCTGAAGGGACAACCAATGGGTCTGTCCTGGTGCAAGAATTGAGAGTGCTTTGCATTGGAAGAACTCTTGAAATTCCGCATACTTATCTCACCTGGAAGCGTTTCTGGAAAAGTGGGCATATATATTTCACACCAAGTCTTCTAGTATCTTGGAAAGTGACAAGCGTGCATAGGATGAACATAAGTGAATAAGATGGTATGAGCATTTCACATTCAAGATATGTGGCATCATGGCTTTTATTAGCGTTGATGCAGATCTATTGGCTCCAAACATGACGTTAGTTGTATCTGCAAAAAATTCAAAAATATTTTGCCAGGAAATCAATTATCACAGAGAAAAAGTAGTTTTGAGGAACTCAACTAACTGGTTATGTAGTACCAAAGAAAAATTATGTCGCAAAATGTTTGTAGCTTTCTGTTTACCCAGGGTGACCCCTGCTAGGGCCTGGTCTTTTGGAAATAATTTCTTAGGAGAGCGATCAAGCTGTCTGCAAGACGTAACTGCAGATTATGTTCTGCAAAAAATACGCAGATGCGCTGTTCAATTTCTTTGGAATTACTGCCTACAATCAGAAGTTTTTCAATGCTGCCACCGCCAACCTTGGTTTCAATTTCATTTCTTGCTTTTGTATGCTGCTTGGTCAGAGCATGCCTGGTCAACTCTGATTTCCCCGAATACTCATACATCAAACAGAACCTACAGTATGGTACAGTATGGTACAGTATTTGTTTGACACTCTTTTATCTATCCAATTTTCAAACATTGGTATCTGAAGCCACTTGTCAACAAACTTTCGGTAGAATTATTTCTTTTGGGAATTCTTAAAATCCTTACTTTATCCCAGATTTCCCTGAAAATTTTTACTTCACCCCAGATTTCCCTTTATCCCTAGATTCAAAATACGAGTCCCTAAAAGAAGTGATTTCTCCTTAAAATAGGGTAACCTCCCTTGAAGTGGAAGCCCTGCTTTGATGTGTTGCTGTTTTAAGATGCACAACTACATTCCTTGACTTTGTTGACGAGTTCTGTCATCTTCATGTTGAGGTCGGAAACTTTTCAGACCAACTTAAAATAAACGGGAACTATCAAAACAGAAGTAGGGCTAATGTCCCCTTAGTCTTCTAAGGACCAGAACGTCATTTGTGTTTTACTGAAAAAAAAATTATCGCTTCGAGCAGTTTTATTTGTCACGACATAAAAAAAAAGAATGAAAATAGCCATACTAGCCAAGACCCCTAGAAAGTAACAATGAATGAAACTTGAGAGTCTAATATGTATTAATATTTATTCCTGAAAGTCTGAGCAATTTTGGATTTATGAACGTTATAAAAGAGACAATATTTAAAATATACTAAAAACTTTTTGTTTTCCTCCTTAACGATCAAGATTTTTGCTTGCTATTCATATTTTGGACGAAACTTCGCAACAAACTTTGATAACAGTTATAATGTAAAACTTAGCATGAATGGGTATTTGGAACTTTAGTCAAATAGATAGATTGAAAATCTGCAGGATTTTTAGACTTCTAAAGAGCTGAAGCTATTCTGATCCCTACTCTGTTCCAACCTTGAGTATAAACAAATATTAATCGACCTTCTATGTAAGAATCTCCCTGTGTTATATTTTGCTTGAGCTGCTTGTTTGTTTTTTAGTTGTTGTCTAGGTCTTTTAGCTTTTTGTTTTAAATATCCCTCAACATTCCTTTAATACCTTTAGCCAATACTCTTAGCATTCTTAGCCATCCTGATTAAGATGTTAGCCAAAAGTGTATTACTCTTAGCCATCCTGAGATGTTGCAGATATGCCCTTTTGACAACCTCTGGACTCACATAGTGTCTTTTGGGTAGTCAAACATCCCTCTCAACATGCCCTGAAAGTTTCAATTTAATGTTCTCAGCCGTTCCAGTGATACTGCAGATACGCTGTTTTGACAACCTACATGCCCTTAGTGTGTTTTCATTTAGTTTACTCTTTACTTAAGCAGCAATTTTGGTCTGCCTATTATTATATCTTTAAATAATATCTTCTATCTTTTCAGTTTTTTTCTATAAGAATACATAGTTTGGCTTGCTATTTGTATGTTGGGAGAAACTTTTTCAACAATTTTTAAACTCTATTATACAAAGAATTCTTTTTGCACTTTGAGCTGAGATTACGCACAAATGTTTGATCTAAAAAAAAAAATAAAAAAGACTTGACCAGCCTAAATTAAAATTACTTTGCAATATTTGTTCGTCAATCTTCTTATGCACTATATTGCATTAAGGGTTACCGATTGCACAATTGATGAATTTAACCAACAAACGCTTATAATCAGAGGCTACCCAAATATGCAAACTGAAATCAGTTTTTATATAGTCGAAAGTATTTAAATAGGTTTTTCTAGTTTTTTCCAAATTTATTCGAAAAAGTTTGCTAAATTTTTCCACTGATCTGAAAATACTTTAGACAGCCAATGACAACGCTACCTACTTCAAGCTACATTCTTTCAGAGAACTGAAATGTAGTTAAAAGTTTGTTTTAAAAATATTAAATTTGACTACTGAATGTTCGTCAAATTTTTTAAGCAATGAAAACCATCAGTTAATTAAAGATTTGCTCAGATATAGTGTCTCTGCATACATAGAAACTTTTTTTTTTACTTATAACTTGTATACAGCATACACAGTTACATACATACAAACTAACACAGTTTGAACCATTGTATACATAATTAGTGGTTTGAACAGGTTTTTATAATGGGTGAGATAAGGGAAATATCATACTGCCTATTATATATACAGTGGTTTGAACGTTGTCATTAGAGCTCTTGTTATCTGTTGTTCTGATTGTAAGCCTTGTTTCATGGACAACAGTTCCACAAAGTGAACAACCACATTTGCAAATACACATTTCTCTTTTGGTTTGTGCAATTCTATTTGGATTCTCAAATTGACTGTCTCAATACGGAGTAAAGCTGTACAATAGATCAGATTTAGTTTGAATACGGAGTCTTAAAAAAAAAAGATAACCCTCCTTAATCTTTCCTCACTTGGAATATATCAACCCCTTAAATATAGGAATAAATTAAAAAAGTGAAGAGAAGAAAAGAAAGAAAGAGGAAAAAATCCTGCACTTATGCGGCTCCTGGTCGCAACAACCTTTCCTAAGAACAATTCACTCCTCTTCAACACACCTAGAAACCGTTGTTTTCTATCCAACAAAAAATTTAACTTTTTTTTTTACGGGAAACTTGAAAGCGAATGAAATTCAGTTTTAATTACACTCCAAAAATCACACAACCAGAGACAAATTGTTTTAAGATCTTTACGAAATTCACAGACATTCGCTGACTTTTTCAAAAATTCGGGCTAATTAATCGAACATTTTGATGTTGAATGTTCAACTGCATCTGGAAAAGGCGAACGTGGTAGACATTGCATTAGGATATCAATACTATCTCAAAATATTTAGCAAAAAACGAAATCTCTGGGAAAACTCAAATATGTATCGATTTCCCTATCCAGTTTCAAAACTAAAAGAAATGTCTTCATTGTAAGGAAACGGGGCATCTCGAACCATGAAATTAACACTTTTTTTAGCATTGTAATTTTGTTTCCCATAAATTATGTGATAAACTGGCGGCTTAAGTTAAGTCAGACTCATAATCAAGTCAAGAATAATATTGTAAGAACACTGTCACAAACTTATTAGCAAAATTAAAGTAAACAAAATTTCTTGCTGTTACACACTGCATTAATTTTTTTCCAAAATGTTTTTACAAATATCCTCTTTTTTAGATTTGATATAAATCCGGAAATGTATTTTGTCTGCTCACGGTATTTTCGAAATTCTTCTCTCATGGTTCGTTTACACATTGCGGAAATCCATGCGGAAATCCGTAAGTATCTGTTCGAACTATGGCTAAAATAACGCTGCGTTTTAAGGCAAAGATTTTAAATTATTGCAACAGCATGACCTATGTTCTTACCCTATTCTGAAAGCTGTTGAACAATAGAGAGCCAAATGACACCGTTTTTGTTAGTTTTCTTATAGACTGGGTGCGCAGGATCATAGAAGCTGGGTGTAGCCTTGAACCAAAGTTATAAGATCGTGTAGTTTTTGATAATCCATACTTATGATTTTATTCATTTAAAAATTTTGCCAAGATTCCGTCCTGATTTGACCAAAACGTTACGGAAAGCTAGAGATTTTTTCTAGCACAAAAACGGACGGAATTTCCGCATGGATTGCTAAATCCACATGAATTTCCGCAATGTGTAAACGAACCATCACTGTATTCCTTAACCAACCCTTTGCTTTAAACAAAAACAGAAGCATATCTTTCATCTGATGCATTAAATTAGGAAATTGTCCCTAATAATTAAAATCTGGAAATTTGCAAGACAATTCTTAGGACGATTGATGTATTTTACGTTTCGTGACACTATTACCATACGGTATTCCTCAGATGCCAAGATTATCGTCTTTGTTTTTTACAGTGACCCCATTTTTAATTGGTTTGTTCGAAAACAATTTCTGAGTTCCAATGTCATCATTGTACATCTCCTTCAACTTTTGTAACAGTTCAAACCTCTTTTAACATAAGGGTTTTTCGTAATGTTTATGAAAAGCCTCGAATAGAATAACCTCCTACTTCTGAGCCTCTGTTAATATACCTTTCTTTTAGTGTTATTACATGTAGCCAAAGGTTAATTGATCTAGCAGTTTCAAAATCACTGACGTGCAATGTTTGTGTTTTCATCAAATTCACTCTACTCTTTCGTCGACTATGAGTTTATTCATCCTCCCCACTAAACAATAGTCAAGCCTGTAGTGGCGCCAACTCATGAAATTGTAGGTGGGGGATGCGGAATGAAATTTATTTTTCAAAATCTAGGGGGTGGTGGTCAAAATTTAATAATCATTGTCTAGCTTCTATTGATTAAGAATATACGAAATGGAAGAATTTGAAACAGATAAGCTTTCTGGGTTCCTATCAATTTCTATAACTGACACATGGGTGCTCATAAGGAGGGAGGGGTCATATTTTGTATTAATTTAAAAACTTTTTCCACAGAATAACTTTTCAAAGAAAAGTGAATAGCTCTATTAAGCTAAAAATGGGCAGAAATAAAGTCAAATAATCTTCCAAGCGTAAAACTACCACAAATCACTATCAGCAATTGAATGAAACTCAAAACAAACAGAAATTATAATAAATAGCCGAGTCAAACTCAAAACGAGCAAAAATTAACATTACTAGGGCTGATAACCCCCATGCCTTCTCAAGACCAGAATTTAACTTAGGCTTAACTGAAAAAAAAGAAAATAAATGACCGTGGATTGTCAGTTTAATGATATTTATTCCTTAAAATAAAATATTTACTGATGTATTTACTTAAAATATTTTACTGATATTTATTCCTTAAAATAAAAATAGGGTAAAAGAGTAAAGAAATTTTTTTACTTAATTAAGTAAAAAAAAAGTGATAACATTCAAACGTATTTTTTTTTCAGTAAAGTACAAATTATGTTCTGGTTTTGAGAAGGCATGGGGGCTATCAGCCCTACTAATGTTAATTTTTGCTTGTTTCGAATTTCACTTGGCTATTTATTCTAATTTCTGTTCATTCTGAGTTTCATTTATTTATTGATAGTGATTAGTAATAGTTTTACAATTGGGTGATTACTTGACTTCATTTCTGCCAATTTTTGGATTAATGGAGCTCTTTACTTATCTTTGAAAAACTTGTTTTGTGGAAAAAGTTTTTTTTAGATGGAATACTGTTCGTTTTTTATTGACAAGTCATTTTCATGAAAAAAAATAATATCTTCTATCTTTTTAGTTTTTTTCTATAAGAATACATAGTTTGGCTTGCTATTTGTATGTTGAGAGAAACTTTTTCAACAATTTTTAATCCTGACACAAATAGCATTTTTTCATTTTATTTTATACCTCCTCAAGTTAACCTGAAAAAATTAAACTTAATATCATTCCCAAGTTATTCTATCTGTGCTCTTTAACAACCTAGATACACTTAAAAACTATTTATTTATTTAAAATGTAAGAGCAGAAGTAGTAATAGTTGTCGCCGCAAAAGCTCCAACTTAATACCCCAGTCGTTCTCGATATATTGCTGGAGTGTCTTATTGACAACCGCAAACACAATACCTTTTGATTTAGTTTTAAAATAGCATTTAGTTTTATAGCATAATGGGCTAATTGCATAATTGTGGGGGTTTGACATGCCCAATATCACTAAACACATAGTTGCTGGACCGTTCTACTATGCTGAACAAAATAGTTGTCTCAAAATTTTGACTCGATGTGTTTGGGAAATAAATTGACTTGAGATCCGATACATTTGGGGAAAATATGACGTGGGAGGGCATAGCCGCCCTCCGGTAAATTTGACTCTTAAAAATGGCTCTTCAACTTCTGATTTCCAATCGAATGAGCCCCCTCCAAATTATATACGACATACCGTTTCCATAAAAACCTTACAACCCTTGCCCTGAGGAGTGCGAGGGGGCTCTCATCCTCAATGACATAATTTCTGGACTTTTAAACTACGTCAAACAAAATAACTATCTTGAAATTTTGACTGGCAGTGTTTTGTGAAAATGCTCGGCGTGGGGGGGGGGGGGGGGTTGACGGATGCCCTACGATAACTTTTGGCTATTAAAGAGGGCAGTGGCTCTTTCGATTACCAACCGACTGAGTCCTTTCTGAAGTTTCTACGAGAACAAATGGCCATCTTAAAATTTCTATCAGATACGTTTCGGGAAAATACGACGTGTATGTGTATACGGGGGGGGGGGTATTTGCCTTCTGATCACTTTGACTCTTAAAAAGAGCACTATAACTTTTGATTATCAATCCAATGAGCTCACTTACAAGTTTTTATGCCCACCATTTCTACAAAAACCTTATATACCCCCAGGGCGTAACTTACAACTCTTGCCCTGTGGGTTATATGGGGAGGGGGGGGGGGTATCCTCAAAGACATAATTTCTGGATCTTTCAACTACACTTAACAAAATGGCTATCTCAAAATTATGATTGAATGTGTTTGGGGAAATGATTGGTGTACGGGAGGGGGGGCTGGTTGACCTCCAATCACTTTTGACTGTAAAAAAGGCCAGTAGAACTTCTGACTACCAATCAAATGAGCCCCCTCTGAGGTTTATACGACCATCCTTTCTATAAACACCTTATATACCCCTGGGCATAACTTACAAACCTTGCTCTGAGGGTTGTGGGGGTGGGAGGAGGGGGGGGGTCATTCTCATAGACATAATTTCCGGACCTTTAAACTGCACTGAGCAAAAGGGCTATCTCAAAATTTTGATTAGGTGTGTTTGGGAAAGTGAGTGACGTGGGAGAGGGAGAGCCGGTTGCCCTCCATCAGCTCTTTTTGAAGTTCCTATGACATTTCTTTCTATAAGAAGGGCCCTGGTGTAAAAAAAAAAACAATATATTGCGCCCACATTGCTCTTTACTTAGGCAGTGCTATCGCGCTGCCTATGATATATTGCCTTGAGATTTCAATTATACAGCCCTGGAAGTGCTGATTAGACCAGGTAAGCCCCCCCCCCTAAAATTCAGCTTATGGGCTCCCATGAACTGACATACATGTCTTAGTAACACAGCTAAGGAATTTTGTTGGTGAAAACATATTTCTGCTAAGAGTCCTAACCTTCACATCCTTCACGGCCTTGTATATAACGATGTGACCCATTTATCACCAGTAAACATGGCTTGAATTCTTAGTTTGCTTCATCTTTCACCAAGCTGAAATTTTTGTACCTGCAGCGCCATCACATTCCATAACTAGTTCAATGCCAAAATTGTCGTGTTCGTGCCACATTATAGTCACACTTGTCGATATAATAAAAATTACGCACGACTACAGCGCCAATTACGTTCGCCGTTCGTAATTTCTCGAGTTGAACGTTGTTCAACTTTCAAACATAAATTTCTTGACTGACCAATCAGAGTTAAGGTTTAAGGTATAATTTTTAAAACTAGAAAAGATGGAAACTTAGAACAGCGGTTTTTCTATCTGGGAGAGGAATCTGACAAAAGCTTTAGTAGAGAACAGTTGGACACAAATTACTGTTAGCAAAAACTCTTTAAACTAATTTCTTGCAATTTTAATTTTTTGCCTTTTAAATACATGTGTGACGCTAAAATAAAAAAAATTGCCTTGTCTGACATGATATTTGGGTTTCTTTATCGATAGATGTGACTATGATGTTTAAACTTAACGTAAACTAACTTAACGAGGATGCATCCCAGGGGTCTCTGGGAATGTCGATAAACTCCCGTCTCTCCCCTATACAACCTCTTCAGCTATTTCTTCAAAAGGGGAAACTAATTTCTGGATTGAAAATGTTACATATCACTCCAATCTATAAAACTCTTGAACTTAACTTACAGCCATGACTTGAAAACATAAAATTTGGACATACGTCAATGATAAAATTTTGCTGCATTTGGCGTCTTCAGGTGAAGTTGTCAAAATAATGCCAAAACTAAATAATCAATTAATATGCCCTAAGATGCTATAGGATCGATACAACTTTATTTGACTGCAGTTTAATTAATCGAACATTTTGACGTTGAATGGTCAACTGCATCTGGAAAAGGCAAATGTAGTAGACATTGCTTTAGGATGTCAACATTATCTCAAAATACTTAGTAAAAAAAAATGAAATCTCTGGGAAAACTCAAATATGTGTCGATTTCCCTATCCAGTTTCAAAACTAAAAGAAAGGTTTTCATAGTAAGGAAACGGAGCATCTCGAACCATCAAATTAACACTTTTTTTTAGCATGGTCAATTTATTTCCCATAAATTATGTGACAAAGTGGCTGCTTAAGTTAATTTAGACTCATAACCAAGTCAAGAATAATATTGTAAGAACACTGTCACATACTTATTAGCAAAACTAAAGTAAATGAAATTTCCTGTCATTAGACATTGCATTAATTTTTTTTTCAAAATGTTATTCAAATATCTTCTTTTTTCTGTTTGATATAAATCCGGATATGTATTTTGTCCGCTCAGATAGCTTCAAAATTTTTCTCTCATTGTATTCTTTAACCAAGTCTTTGCTTTTACAAAAATAGAAACCTATCTACCATCTGATGCATTATGGTTTTTATACCTCTTTGGTATTTACCGCCATCTTCGGAAAGAATTATTGAAGTTTCAGTTTCATCAGTATTTGCATGTGGTGTTTGTTTACACTGAAATTAGAAAATGTCTAAGAGAGGTATATTTATCCGTTACAATCCATTTTCCGATCCTTATTATCCGTCAAAGAAGATATTGAAAGTGTGAAACGGTAAACCTAGTTTGACAGGTAGTCATTGTACTTTACTCAATATCTGTTGACGAAATTCCCTGGCCCTAGACGTTTGTGGCTTCAGTAAAGTCTGTTTTCATAGCAGGGTAAAGTACCTAACCTTGGCATCAAACCTCCAAGTTTGACTAGGCAGCCTATTTCGCAGATTTGGCTCATTTGTAGCTACATCTGGGACTTAGTTTAGACTTTTGACTGAGAGGCCAATAAACACAGTATAGCCTAGCATAAGGGATGTTAGGCCTAGTAGCCATACAATAGGCTTTCTGATTTAGTCCTAGGTTATATTCAAAAACGGAAAGGTAATTAATTAAATTATTACACTACTGGGTAGAGTGATGGCTCCTCT